>VMBQ01002487.1:87778-124502 GCA_007657795.1 Dreissena rostriformis | reverse complement strand
ATTATTTTTTTTAGCAGTCACATAAACAACCAAGCAATGTAATATGGAATTTTTACAACCATTATTGCTGCTTCTTCCTGTATTTGCGCGATGATTTTCTAAAATATTAACTCCGTGACGCTATATTCTCAAATCTTTTTCTATAAAGAAGGAATGTAGTTGACAATTGTTAATAGTTTTATTTGATCGTTCGTCAAAAAGTTGTAACTCTGTTACTCTTGTATCTTCAATGCAATTGAGTAATTAAATAGTAATTAAATTGAATGCGTTTTAATTCCCTTTTATTATTGTTTAATTTGAGTTACAATGCTATGACGTTAATTTTTATTTACACTTAAATGTATTATGAATATTGCTGGGCCAAGTGTGAGGTTGAGCGCTCTATAACCAGGTTTAAACCCCCAATGCGTTGCATTGACCGTTCCAAGGCGGTGACCCCAGCTTTATTCTTATTTGTGTTTATGTTGTTTTGTATTGTGCTGTATTGTGCTGTTTTGTACTGTTTCGGCAATCGGTCACTTGCCATAAATAAAGGACCAACTAATTGTTTATAATAAGATGTCAATACTGCTCCAGCAGCTGGAGTTTCACTTCTTTATATTTTGTTTACTTTTCATCACTTCCCAGACTTTGGCAAATTCTTTTCCATTCATGAGTGATAATTTACTGTTATTGTGTTTTAAATAGCGGTCAATTGAGCCGATGATGCCTCGAAGTGTTGTGGGCTCGTACTCACTTCCATCTTGTTTGTGACACCCAACAAGATTTCACAAATCAGATTGTTCAACTCACGCGCAGGAATATTTTCAACATTTCTTGAGTCTTGTTTGTGAAGAAGAAATTGATTGAAAAGTTTTATGTCACTTACTGTTTTCTTTTTGGTGTTCATATTTTCATTAAGGAAATTGTCAATATTGACAGCCCTGAACTGCCGTTTCATGGTTGTTACTGTGGCCGTTACTGCTGCAGTGGCTGTAAACGACTGTATCCCAGTAGAAATTGTTTCTGAAGCCCATGTTTGGTTTGTTTCTGTTATGGGTAACTGTGCTGCTGAAACTGTTGTTGTTGCTGTTGTTTCTTCTGCTAAACTTAATGTATCAATAAGATTTCCTGTATTTTCATTAAAATATATGTCAAAATAAAAAATATACGAGAAATTTAAATTAATTTCATCGTTTTCCATGTCATTCATTGTTAAATTTTAAGGTAAAGGCTTTAAAAGCAGACGACGAAAATCAACTTGTAAGTTGGGAAAATACTCCGTTTGTTGATATAAATATTCATTAAAGAGTTCTCGCTCTTGGTAGAAGAATGAGCGGGGGTCACAATGGGGTAAAAAAAAATAGTTTCGGTAAAACAGTGAAAATTATCGAGAATTTTTACTGATAATTTTCACTGTTTGAACAGTGAAATTATCAGTTATAATTCACTGATATTTCTCTATAAACCACCGGAAAACATTAAATAAAATAAAATTATCGTGATTTATGTCATAGTTTACTGTAAACATGCATAAATACTGTTTATTATGAGAGAAAATGATATTCGAGCATCCAAAATCTCGAAGGTCAAGAAATTAAACAACATATTTGTCGACGGTTTTGCTTCAATAACTTTTTATTCCGACGTCTACGGCATTGAAACAAAAAAACGAGGGGAGCACAAACACCATAGAGCCGAAAGGGCGTATTCATTTAAAAGAAATATACAATATAAATTGGCTTATAGGCTGAAAATATCCGCTACTCCTTCACGAAAAACACGAAAACGACGCCATCTTTGAAGTTTATTTCCAATTAACCTCACTTAAACGCGGTAAGCTCCCGTATACGCATGCCCCCCCCCCCCCCGGANGCATCGGGAATGGAGCAATCCCAGGCACAAATGAAACAATCATCCGAGTCAGTCGAGCCAGGTAGCCTTACGATAGGGAATTATGATGCACCCAAGCCCTTGCTGGACGAGCATTGCCATGATGCGGAGTTCGATAACTGGTTGGGATCATAGATCGACCACGACGATCAGAATGTGGATCCTAACGAGGAAGATAATCAGCAGGTCGTACCGACATTTACGTCAGCAGGGCAGTCTGAACAGGTGCTGGCGTTCTCCCCTGTAGCGGCTACTCAACGGACGACAAACGAGGTGGTTACGGAACTAAACAATGAGGCGATACGTCAGTCGACGATACAGATGGTGAATGCAATACGAGAGGGAAATGCCTCAATGCTGGCTGCAGTCAGTGCCAATCATAGGGACGTAATGCAATTGCTACGGGAGATAAGGGACACTCTACAAAACAAATGAAATAACTAACTGAACTTCTAACTTTTTCCTGTTCCTAATTTATTGTTTTCAACCGCATTAAAGATGTGAAGATACCATTGGTGAAACTTTTAACACGTGAAGATGACATTTGTGTGACTTTAAATATGTAAAGATGGCATTGGTGTAAATTTTAACACGTGAAGATGACATGTGTGTGACTTTAAATATGTAAAGATGATATTGGTGTAACTTTTTACTCGTGAAGATGACATTTGTGTAAGTTTTAAGTTATGAAGATGATATTTGTTTAACGTTCAATTGTAAGTGTTTACCACTTTAGGTGATGTTTGTATGTAAATTAAAAAATGTGACGTTCAATTGTTTGTGGTTAAAACTGTATGTGATATTTGTATGTAACTTTACATTTTTTGAAATGTTTGTTGACTACAGGAGTTTAGCCAAATTTAGTGGGGGTTATGATATAAACTGGGGTTTATCAAATGTCTTACCTTTTCTTTAAATACTTGTAACTTGTCTTGACAGCATCATTCCAATTGTCTGTGTTTTTAACAAACATAATTAGTAAACATATAAGTATGTATCTGAATATTCACAGATCGCATAACATATAAATCAAATCATGTTTGTTACTTGCCATTATAACAAGCAATGTGGAAATTTTTCTTTTTTGTGTAATTTGATTTTGAGACTGTCTGTTTTCCAAAACGCTCTTTTAACTCAATTATTCGTAACATTAATAATCTGTTCATACATTAAAGCACTATATTGAGTTGATGCACATATATATTGTAGTTATCCATATGTGTTTACTAATAATCTTCGTTATTATGATTGTTTTATGCATGTTTCACTTTAAATTGGCGTGTCATTTCTTCACTGTCCGCCATCTTGGTACATATTGGTATGCTAAATTATGGGTAATTGTCATAGCAACTCACTACTGTGTTTACGTTTGATCCAGCGGAGCTATATTTAATCATTAGGTAAGCAAACTGTAGTACTATTATTAGCAGACATGCGGTTAATCTCTAGTTCTTATAGCCTGTTTTGTGTTAGTCGGTCATTTAACCGTAACCATGCTAGCGTTCAAGTATTGGTCACCAACTTTATTGTGACCCCCTTTTCGGTCACACAGTTACCAATATGTGGTCGCAGTGACCAACTTTGGGTCACAGTGACCAATTTCTGGTCACAGATGGAACGCCGCGGCTATATAAAGTGACCAATTTTGGTCACAGAAAGCATTCTAGTTAAAATCTTTAAAGGGGCAAGATCTATCCCATTTTATTCTAAAAAGTCATTTTTAAGCTAACAATCTTAAGATTAGTATTGAACAATTGAATATTGAAACATAAAGTAATAATTTGTAACACGTTCCTTGAATTATTGAGCTATTCAGCAACTTATTACAATTTTGACTTTCATATTTTTAAGAGAAGCGTTATTGAAAATCTTTGAGAAACAATATTATTTTCTGGTGTAAAATAGTCTGTTAGACTGCGCTACCGTGCTGTGAAATAACTTTCAGACTTACTTTTGTTACATTTGTGAATGTGTATGAATTGTGTATATTTACACCTGTGCAAAGTGTTGAATGTGTTGTTTAATGGATAAAACCTGTTGAACTTTTGAGCTAAAGAGTTGCGTTTTATTATATAGAATTTAGACCCACGTACCGGAGCACAACATTATTGTCAGACAACTCACATTTCTGATCCAGTCGCAGCCATCTTGTCGCGTTGCATTGTGGTCAAGTTAAAGCTTTTTCGAAAGAGACTCAACAAAGCACGAAACAGGTTGTTTTAGATATGTTAAAATCTCTGTATCATTGTTGTTTAATGGTGTGTCCATCTTTCTTAGCGCCCATACTTTGTTTTTTTTTTTAAATTTCTGCAATTTTATACTTCATATGTATTTTATCCTGGGTTGGGTTTTTTTTTCGATTTTTCATTGCAAGTGACATTACGACTCGCGAAAAAACTGCAAAGCATTTATTCAACTTCTTACTTACATTGGTGATTTGTAATATTCATTGCATGTAAACAATTTCTACTTAGAATGTTAATATGTTTGCTCCTTTCTGCATTAGATGTCATTATCCCTGTGCAGTCGTAAAAGCTCCTTTGCTTGAAATCAAATTTTTGNGTTAAGTTGACGTTCGAATTGTGGGCAATAAAGTTAAGTCGTAATGACGTCATTGACCAGTTATTTCGTCACCGACCATTTTTTGCCCATGTATTCTTGGTCATTGGCCAATAGTTGGTCAATGACCACCTTTTGACTCTTTTGGGACCACTTTTCGCCCTAGATTTTTGGTCAATCCCATCTCAAAGTATATAAGGAGCTGATTTTTTGCTCTGAGTCAGTCTCGCTCAGTTTTTGTTTTATGGGAACCACTTCCACGTCATTTTAAAACAGAAACAACTTAAAATTCTTTCGAGTGCGTGGTTTTGAATACTTATACTTGACTACTTTTATGTGTTCGTGCGCATAAGTGAACACATATGACTTGTTTTACATGTGACATTACGTATTGAGCATGTCCTTAAGCATTATTTTGTTACAACCTCGTGGTTGAGCTGATTGTCGGTGTGTCTTTGATATGACTGAAGTGCTGCAAAGAGTTCCACAGAAACACGCCAGCAGTGGACCATGCCATAATCTGAAAGATGACTACATCCGGTTTTACAAACCACAGGTGCCCGAAGATCTGAGGCAGAACGAATCCTCAACGATTTTAAATTGAACTTTCGTTCACTGATTCGTGGCAGTGACTATATTGCTGCCAGAAGAGGCCAGAAGACCATGACCCTACTCGGAGGTAAGCCACAAAACCAGCACCAGTGTTTTCTGGAAAAACGATTGATTGAGGTCAAGAAGAAACAAGACAACTGGAAGCGGGCCAGAAAATCGATTTTGTCCGTAAGTTCACTTTCCAGTGCATCTTTACCCCAAGCTCTCCTCATCAGACGAATCGTCCCATTCGTGGCAACAAACCAGAATACGTGGGAGTCAAGGAACCTGTAACAAAACAAGACAGAACTACTCAAGAAGAAAAAAATTAATTAGTCAGTCAAAATGAAATTGTAGAATTTAATGTGGGTGGTTTCCACCATACATATTATTGAAGATACAAATATAAATTAATCTGGATTCATAGACAGAGACCCATCTTACTTCCAAATATTTTTAAACTATCTCCGCTTCCAAAACCAAAGTTCCCAACACGCGACTGAAATTAGTTTTAATCTGCATGGAATCACAATTGAACGGCTTCAATTCTTAGGTAAAAATGTGTGACTTAAAGAAAGCCAATCTGAAATTGTGACTGATATTTCAATGAAAGTTATTATAGTTAAAATTTTAAATATCCTAAGTGTTTCCCGTTGAATCTTCTATATAATTGTGAATAAGCTGTCATAGATGCTACTAGGTATTGAAAACATTTAAGATGTATTTTTCTTGTTGGTTACGTGATTTGTTTTATATTCATATTATGTATTGGATATTTAATAATATGAAAATGTTTATAATAACGTTAAATTTAACTTATAGAAATTACAACGATTGTTTGTGAATTTCTATCTCAAGTCACTAAAAAGTGTACACGTTACATGGTATCACATAAATTCAATTATCTAAAATGAGCGATATTTGTAAACTAACGCATTGTACTAGAATAACCTTTATCAGTCGGTTAGAGTAAAATTTAGTTCGTGATGACGAAACACGATCCCGCCCTCTGCTTGATATACCATGACGTAATTATTTTGAAGATAATTTACTTTTACGCAACATTTTCAACGTAGTTAATTCAAATCCAATCTATCTGAAGAAAAAATCAGAATTACACGATTTGTATGCGATATGTTAAGAATTCAATTTAATCCAAACAAAACGTACCGATCAAGAGTAAAATTTAGCTAAGAAAATGTAATTGTATTTGCTGGTTTTTCATGTATGGAATAAGCAAATTGTATAATGTTTATCATTAAACCTGTTTAATGATATTCTAATTAATACATTTTATAAGTCAAGTAAACCATATACTTTTATTATTCGTTGCCACTTTTCACTAGCTTTAAAAAAACACGTAGACCAGATGATCTACTCACTGCGACACTCAGACAGTAAATTCTACTTGTCTATGACGAACTTACTGTGAAACTAAATTCTACTTGTTTATGACAAACTTACTGCGGCACGGCAATCAGACAAAAAAAAATCTTGTTTATGACGTAATCAAATCCCGTGCTCTGCTTGAGCATACTTCGAGATTGTGAGATAGCGAGGTTTATTAAACTCTCTGTTCTTCCAGTTGCATATGCCCAAACAAGAATCGTGTCCAAGGGACAACATTTAAAAAAAATGTTTTCTAGCGTGTATACAACTGAGACCAATGTGTTACGCAATCATTAAATTTATAATTAAAACATGTATTTTAAAATAATACACGGTATAAGCCGTCGATGTGTCGTTTTAATTGCATAATACAAAACCACGTTATTATATTCTAATAGCATAACTGTGCCAGTTGTCAGAATGAGTTTAATGATATTAATCAGATATAAATACACCGTATGTTTATGTTGTGTTCCGATTTGTGTTTTGATTGGCAAGAGTAAATGCCAAGAAAGATAACGAGAAAATAAATGCATATTTAATGTTTAGCCAGAAAGAACCATTTTAAATGAAGTTTATTTGCGAATGCTAAGGAGGGTGGGTCGCTCATTACATTTCACTTTTCAAACGCTTTAGAATAGATAATAAAAAACAATGAGTTTCTAAGAGTATATTTTTTCCAATATCTCCTCATTCCATTTTGACTGTAAATTTTATCAAATTCGTGTATTGTTCTCGTTAATATTTGTTTTCTTAATGCGAGCTAAAGAAGAAATCAACATAAAATGAAGCGTCGCCATTGATAATTAATTTGAGTTTTATGGATTTAGCGTCAATACATTAATAATAGATGAATGGATGGATGAACATGCAAACTATTTTTTTTTAAAAACTGCATATAAGAAATTAAACTCGTACGGATCGATCGATTATACCCTTTACAAACAGCACAAAACGTAATGTATGGTTATAAGAACACATCGAAAACACAATTAAAGCAAGAACATAATTCCGCAAATTTACTTACATAGTAATCCTGGACTGCTGAGAGTTCCTGTCCCTGTTCAAAGGAGTGTGTGTTGATCAATTTAGTGAAATGTTTCTGTGGAAAGAATATCTGGTTCTCAGTGGTAGTGCCTCTTGTTGTCCATGTTGCTGATTTTGATATCAGTATCAAGTTGGTTGTAATGTGTGTTGTGGTGGTTCTCTGAGTTGAATGTGTGTGATTGTTTTGATGATAGAAGGTCAACTTGAGCCGTATTCATCAATAATAAACTCAGACTCTGACCTTATAAATAGACAGATTCAGGACTCGTATTCACGAACGAGTTTTGAAATGGACTTCTGTTCGATCTTTTTTAAATAGCCTTACTATTTTGTTCAGAATTATCCTTAATAAACCCTGTTAATGTAATCTCTCATTGCCCTCCCATTCATGTTATCATCATCATCGCCTTGATTTTTCGAAATGGGCAAAATATGAATATCTTCTGGAATAGTGTCAGGTCCTGATCCCGCGAGACAAGACGAGTTACTGGTTAACCAAACCAAGGCGAATACCTTTTCAACTAATCGTTTATATTCCAGCAATGAATGTTATTAAGGAATAATATCAATCTCTTAATAAATATAGAATCTGATACATATGTGTTTACTATTTTCACTAAAGGTTACATGTATTTGTATTTCAACAAAGTTTATCTTACTTCAAATATTTAACAAAGGATGTTTAGAAGATGTTACTAATGGATGTTACTTTTTTCTCATCAGAAAAGGCACATTGCGCCCTGTGCCGAGCACACAGCACAGTGAGCCCTGTGCCGAGCACACGACAAAGTGCGCCCTGTGCCGGGCACAGTGTGTCCGGCACAACAAATGTTGCACCGGGTGCAATAATTATTGTGCCGGGCGCAATAAATAATGCACCCGGTGCAATATTTGTTGTGTTTCACCCAAATACACCACCTTTTGACATTTAATGCCTAAATAATGGTCCTAGACTCACAACTAAGCATTTTCGATAAGGACGCTCCTTCTATTCCGCTATTTGTGTGTAGACCTCTTCCTTACATTTCAAAAACCACACATCATTTTCTTGTACATTTTGGTTCATCCGAATACCAACAATACGATTTGTTTGCTCATTGTCGGTGATCGTACTGTTAATGCAAATATACTTCGGTTGTGAGAAAGAAACGTAATTCAATCCAGGTTCGACCTTTTTATTTTCATTTAAAGGAAGTCCCTTCTCATCAAAATTCAATTTCAATCCACAACCACCAATTAAAATAAGTGGACATAATAGCGAGAGGGATAAGAAACTATACTTCTCATTTTTATGTGTTCCTTTCCTTATGGCAGCGGGACTTATGAGAACCCATGGTTCGTTTCATTCGTCAACTCCCGAAATCTCTTAATTTTAGAGAAATCTACAAATAAGCAGATATTAGTACATCGTAACCATCAGGTATTCTTTCAGCAAACCATGTATATAACTCCTAGCCACATTCAATTTCGCATATTAAAATAATAAATAAACAAACATTGAAAGCATCTTGAATATACTTCTGAAATAACAATAAAATATTAAAGCACTTATACATTTAAAATAATGTAGTTAAATAATTAGAATTCGAATATAATACATATGCATATAACGCAATTTTGCAAAAGTTGTATGAAACAGACATTCAAATCTTGCCAGTCATAAGACAACGGAAAGATGAAAAAGCCATCGTCTGAAAATATACAAAATAAGAACAACGTGTAACATTAAACATTCAGCACAGAAGACAAAAAAAAACTGATATCACTTTAACAATTTCAATTTGGCGAAGATTTAGCCATACGTATAATTCAATAAATATGCATGACGAATTATCCTAAAGAACTGTGATTTTGCACGGGACAAAAAAATGAAGTATGATGTACATAATTAAGAATTAAAAACTCACTGTAACATGTAACTTCCCATGCAAAAGCACACCATATTCATTTCCCTTCTATATGCTATCTTCTCTGACTGATACAGTAAGGGTATGTGTCTTCGTACCATATTGTGAATATTTGGAAGTTTTCTTGAGTATGTCAGAACTAGAGGCACTCTTATATGATATCCGAAGCCTTGTCCATGGAGAGTATGTTTATAGATCGAGTTAAAAGTTGGCCGTGGTGCTTGTGATCCCGATTGACCATGTTGTAAGCACTGGGGTGGTTGTTATTGGTTGTGTGGATTTAATGTGGATGTCTGGCTATTTTGATGGCGGAAGGTCTCATACGAGGCGAAGTTGAGGCTGCTGAGTGAAAGTGTGCGTTTGTAAAATGCTGTGGTATGTTGGCATATGCTATCCTGAGGTGCTCTTATTTCTGCGTTTAGTGTTTGTTGCTGGTATGCTAATTGTTGGTAAAGTTGGTGTTGGTCGGTAATTGTATCTTTTGTGGAGTCTATTTCCTGCTGCGTCTCTACCATGTCATTATGGACATTTTTTGAAATTTTCGAGATCTTGTTGGTTAGTGTATTTTATTCATTAACGTTACAATATAAAGAAGTGAAACTCCAGAAGCTGCAGCAGTATTGCATTTCTATCATACACACCTTCGTGGTCCTTTATTTATGGCAAGGAACCAAAACGGTTCATTACGGCACAAAACGAAACAACATAATTATACACATAGTAGAATAAAGCTGGGGTCACCGCCTTGGAACGGTCAATGCTAAGCACTTGGGTTTTAAACCGGTTATAGAGCGCTAAACCTCACACTTGGCCCAGCAATATTCACAAGGGTAAATACAATTTAACCTCATAGCATTAAAACTCAAATTAATCAGTAATAAAAGGGAATAAAAACGCATTCAATTTAATTACCATTGAATTACTCAATGGTAGGAAGGAGACTAGAGCAACAGAGTTACAACTTTTTGAGACACCATGAAATGATATTACGAACACTTATCAACTACATCCCCCTTTTTAAAAAAAAGATATAAGAATATAGCATCATAATTATAGTTAATATTTAAGATCATCATCGTGCAAATACATGAAGAAGAAGCAAGATTGGGTGCAAAAGATCCATATTACAAAGCTTGGTTGTTTATGTGACTGTTATATACTATGAAAATGATTCGTATATAGCCTACCTACTAGTAATAGGTGTAAAATGAACTACGCACTAAGTAGATAAATATTCTACTATAGTTTTCTACTGATTTCTGTAGGTATTTTCTGAAATGCAAATGTATATCGGACTAATCTGTTGTCACTAATCTTAATAAAACATCAATTTATTTCCAACAAACGTCTCTGTCCAAAGACTAATATTTCCTTTTCACTCTTAATAATTGATCATTTACTAATTTCAAGTTGGTTATTTTACCTATCAATTAAAATATTTCAAGGTCGCAATGAGATTCGTGAATACAGAACGATGCAGGCACTTGCAGTGCGCATTCACCGCCCTCTAAGGGGCCGGTCTGTTCAAATATATTGAAATATATCAAATACATTGGTGTATGTTGTGTTGCAGGTGGTTGTTGTTATTAATAAGGTTATCGTGGAACTCCAGGCACAGGAATATTATAAAATGTTCCAACACTGTCATGGTCAAGCAGAAGAAACGGATTGTTTTGGAAGTTGAAAACATTCAACGAACGACACCAAGCAGATTATTTAATGTTTGAGTGTATGAAACACTGAGTTTCGTTGACATATGTCAATGTTAAACCCGTAACCCCAATCAAATTTATTTTAATTACAAGATATTTCTGAACTCAATATTATATAAACGTTTTATAGTTCCACGAGTACGATCTGACTAAGGGCATTATTTTGGCTCCGATTGCGTAATCAGTAAATGAAAGTTAGACTCGGTTCTTTGTATTCGCACATACATGCATATAGCAGTCGACTTAACATCATGTTCTTTCATTAAATCTATGCGACTCGTCTTCAAACTCACCTCCAATTATGTAGGGCTGCATTCTTGCCTTCTGTTTCCCCTGGACATGGTATTTTTTTTCTTTTCTGGGACCCACCACTTCATTGGCATTGCCACATCCCCAAGGTAGTACTAGCAGGTAACGAATTTATACGACATATCAGGTTGGGCGACAACGTTATTTGGTTTCGAATTTGTACAAGAACATGTATTCCCTTAGTCCAATGGCAGCATCCTCTTGTTCAAAGTCGAAAAAAGCCTCTGTATGGCTATCGGGTATTAAAAAGTACAGAGTGTGCCCCGGCGAACAGATGTCTGTTTCGAACACACGCTCGACGTATGCATTTGGGAAAGAGTTTTTTGAAGCAGCCCATAACAGCCGATCTATGCTATGGTCATTCTGGTTTAAATCCGACGTGAACTTTAAATCCGACGTGAACGTTGATGTTGATCAGTGACCTTACAACTACGAGGTAAATATTGAGTAAATATGTAAACAAGAATAGTTTTCTTTGGCTTTAATAATGAAATAGAACTTTATTGACGATAACAAAGTTATACAATGTTAAAAAAATAATATACGCCATTACGTGCGCATGATAAATAGTTAAGGGGCACGAAAGTACTAGAACATAGTATACAGGTTAAATAGTTTAACATAAGTTTAATTGTTTCAAATAAATAAAATTATTACAGCCATTTAAAAGTCAAATATAAGGATTAAACCAAGATCGATATTCGTAAACAGAAACGGCTCCAAGATAACCTACATCTGTCAGTAACAGTAAAAAGTATGCCGTGATGACGTATACGATCCCGCGCTCGGCTTGGAATCCAATGACGTCATAATGTTTACCATAATTCAGTGTAAAGCTACATCTTTAACGTACTTCAAAATCAAAACTGATCTATCTGAAAGAAACTCTGAATTATAAGATTGGTTTGCGATATGTAAAACTAAAAAATTCAAATTAATACAAACTTAGTTAACGACCAATTGATAAACAAAGTATATGTTGTCAAAATGTGTGTTGCAATAAATATGACACACGTACAATGACTTCATCGTGCTCTGATATTTAAAATTTTCGAAGGTGAATAAGCGAAACGATGATAGCGTAGAGAGAACGTTTGCCAGAAATCGAAAGAATCCTTCCTTTAGGGAAATAAAATGCATACATTTTATGCTGAGCAAAATAGCAAACATTTGTTGGAATGACGTTTAATTTCAAGTTTCTAAAGACAGTTCGTCACGCTCGTAACTATTCACTTTCTTAACTGCTGCTTAAAAATAAAAACAAGCATCGAGTTTCTAAGTGTGTATTGTTGCGTTCCGTGCGATAGTAAATATAACTTGGCAGTATGTAACCTTCAATAAATCGACATACGACGTTGTCGTGTTTAGAAAATGTATTCATGTAATATATGAACACAAATAACTATGGAACGATATGTTAAGTCAAATTGTCATTCAACAGTATGTAAAATAGCTCCCGTTCACACACATAAGAATATGAGTGTGCAGTATCTAGGCTATACATATAATTCGGTATAAAAAATCTTCATTGTTTACATTGCGTAGATCAACTTAGAATTAAAACACTGCGTCGGAGCCCAACATAGACTTCAATAACGCGTTAATGCATAATAATTGTCTTTTTCTTTATATTAGCTTTTACATAACAAGAAGTAGTTTGAAATATTCAGAACAATCTCATGATGAATGTTATTTTATTATTAACAAAGTTAAGGAGTTGCCTTTAAGATGTCGCGTTGCAAACTGGAACTCACTGAAAAATCAGTCCTTTATATACTAAGAGCTCTAGGTCGACCCAAAACATGGTCGATCGACCAAAAACATGGTCGACCAAACGCTACCGACCTAACGAAATGTAAATGTCGACCCAAATGATGGTCGAACAGACGCTCACGACCAAACGTATTGGTCGATGACGTAGAATGTGATACAAGTATTCTACAGTTCCTAGGAAACGCCGGAAGCAATATGGCGGATGAAACATTTTCCGATTTTAACAACAGTGTATTTAAAAATAAAAATGAGCTGTTTAAAACCATTTATGACAAATTTTAACAGCAAAAAATGGATTATATTGAATAGAACTTGATCTATCTAGTAAGTACCATGAAAATAACGTAACTTGACTTTTAAACTGATATTTAAAAATCTTAAAGTCAGAAATTTCTCGACTAAACAATGTTACCGTGGACATGAAACGGGGCGGAATTTACACTCGAGTATTAACGAAAACATGGATTAAGAACTAAGGTAGCCTGATTTTAGATATAACTGGAGCTTTGTTCTTGATCTTACGAAAATCGTGCTGTTATAAATTACTGGGAGGGCTAAGCAATGCCTTCTTTTGAGTTGTATCAGTACCAATCTACAAAGCATGAACGGAAGGTAAGTTTTTTAGAATAATCACTACCCATCGTAGTAGATTGCATCAGTATTTGTTCTTATATACATCATACATGTATCTAACCTTGTTGTTCTCGTCTTGCTTCCTGAATCAGTCATCCGGGCTACTACATATCTCTTCCTTGAGCTCTGTTTGGGTTGATTTGGAGACTGTAAGTTAAACAGACTTTTGGCAGAGGTAGCCCTGCGCACTCACTTGACGGCGTTGTCAGCTTGGTCTCCCGAAGCGGTTCTTCCAGGAACATCTCAAATTCACGTGGCAACCCTACGAAGCGCATTTCGTCGAGAAGATGCGTACTTGCTGACGCGGGCTTCGGGACATTAGGCGATATGTGATATTTGATCTTTCTTCCAATATTCTATATATATTCAGACAAGCGTCTACCGGTATATGAATAGTTTATTTATATTAGTTACGAGTAGCATCTGCTTTAAAATAAATCAGGTTTTCAATTTGTGAATTAAAGCTTCATCAAGTCTTTCTCGGTGTGTGTTTTCTTAATGAAAGCCAAAGAAGCAATCAACATGAATTGAAGAGTCACAACGTCCGTCTGCATCGGCGTTTGGAGAATGGAAGTCTACAGATCCGATAGTCTCTTCTTAGAAGTTTTCACATGGCTGCGTTTTGAATTTCAAGCAGAATATTTTAACTTAGTTTATATCATGTAACTTTACATTATCTGACAAGTTAGTTATGGATGGTGTGACATTATGGATTATATGCCGCCCGATATATGAAAAGCGGTCATATGTGCATACTGGGTAAACAGACAAGGCGTATACAAAGTTTTTGTGTCCACTTACTTTTTATTGAAATGCAAGTGTTCGATACAGTTTGCAAGATAAGATTGTATTTTTTAAATTAAATTATTATAAAATTACAAACATAGAATGCTACATATAATATTGGAAGTTTTCTGCCATTTAACATCTTCATTTAATTGGGAAACAACTAATGTATGATAAAATGAAGTTAATGAAAAATGTTTGGCCGATATATACCCATCCTTTTTTTTGAGATGTTAGTGGAAACAGACAAACATATTTCGTCCTTAACACAATATTTAAATGGAAAAAAAAGACTACTACTGAATGAAATGAAAATAATTGCTAAAAGTGAGTATGCACGATTTCTATGTCAACAAGTAATTCTTGCAATCTTAAACCAACATATGAATTAACAATCTGTATATTGTACTAGAAATAAAATATTGTTTACTTCAGTAAAAGCCGGTTAAAGCCGATGCCGACACTTTAACTCGTATTTTTTACGAAACAAACTGGTGTCTTTGTGTCTTTGTGAACGAATCTGCACTAGAACTAAATTTAGATTCCCATCGTACATGCATGATATACTTGCTGGCGAATTCGACTGGACAGACATTTTCGATTTCAGAATTAAATATCTGGCTTATTTCGCATTTTCGACACATGTTCTTCTTAACTTTTATTTATATAGAAATATATGTATAATAAGTTTTTTACACAGTTTACATAAATTCATAAATATTTCACAAACTCGTGCATACTCTCTTTAAATTAATCGAGTGTATTGGTTACAATAAAAACTTTACGTCGATAGAGCACATAGGAAAATATATCTGTAAGACAAAATCATGCAGTCTCACTTTAATAAAAATGGTGTGTTTGTCATTTCCGACATAGAATGAAAACTGTTTTAATACTTAAGAATGTTATTGTATAAATGACTTAACATTTCCTTTTAAATTGGATTAATGTTTTATCCCTGTGTTTGAGTGTCACCACTGACCAGTTTGTAGATGGTCTGAGCATAGGCGATATATGATTTTGTATACTTTTTTTATACTATGCGCAATAGTGCTTTATTTTCGCTTTCAGTATTTTATGGTTAACTTCTTATGGCAAATTTTAAGGTGAGGTCAGTGGGGGGCAATCAAACTTTTATTATGTAATATAGTCGTTAACTGTACTGTACTGTATGTAATGAGTCTCTGTCTCATAACTCTAAGAGCGTACAAAGCTGTTTCAACTGATTTCCAGACTTTAGTGGAGACTATACAACTTTATGGTATTTGGAAGAGAGGTAACTCTGTATTCATGTTACAGTTTCTGTAATTTGAACTCAGGGGTTAGCTCCCGTTCATTTCACTATAAGTTTATGGTGATTCTTATGTTGATATAATATTCTAGTCTCTTATAACTCGATACTTCCGAGTGGCAGCATTTTATTATTAGACTTATGTTTTATTGTATGTTGTGATTGTATATATGCTGATGAGACTGTATATAAACCCTTTGTAATAGTGTCATGTTTGTTTTTTTCCTATTTATATACAGCTACAATAATTACCACTGGGCTCAGGTGTGCTGTCATCAAGGTTGCATTCTGGAAATAATAACAGAAAGACATGCTTTACAGTGTTCATGTTTGTTTTTCTATTTTTTTATGCATTAAATGGTGCATTATAATGCATTACTTTTTATTATTAGTGTTTGTATTGGACAGCAAATTAAATATGCTTTAATAAGTTATTGAAATGTATTAGTAGGATGTTGTATATGCAAAACAAGACTAGATATGAAGAAACCGAATCGTGTCATACAAAATACGTATATCATATGACTTACCAATTACAGCAGACTTGGATGTGTTAACCAGACCATGCATTGTTGCTTAAATTTAAATTTCATAAATTTAATTTCATAAATGCAGTGCCCACAAAAAGGAATCAATATACTGATCATAAACCAAACACAATTATAAATGAAAACTTCCATGTATATGGTATTACATAAATGTCACTTTATGACAAGTAACATTAATCTGTATAGATATACAATTGCATACAAAACAACTTTTATCCAGCCACTGCCTGTGGGATTTCAAGGAATTATGTGTTAGGATGCAATTTCAATACCTGAAGAACTGGGCTTGAAGGTATCTAAACTATCTTCAAGGCCATGTACAGTTTCTGAAGGAAGGAATTCTAGCATGATGTAGCATCTACAATTTAAAGGTTATGTTTTAGTTATCATACAAAAAATCATTATATTTAACACTCGAGTAAAAAGGCCGAACATAAATCTTCTTCATATATAAGCGCTTTGGAAATTACCTTTTTATCTAGAGGATTCAATTCCTCTGAAGGGGGTCCTCCACCCGTGCCCCGCTCATATTGTACCCTGGCTCTTTCTTTTTAAAAGGCCTTCACTTTCAGGTCGCTGACTTTCTTTTTGCATCCCTCAACAGTACGGCTTATTAAGCTGGTGCCGTTGACACTAAAAAATGCAATTTCAGTCTAGCAAAAATTCGTTACATGTTATACGTTTACCACCAGCACCAGTTATAAGCTCCAAAAATTAAAAAAATACAAACAATAAAGAATAAATACATAATTCAAATACAGATTTAAGACTGTAACTTAAATTTAGCAATGACACTACATGCTTGAATTGTACGTTGTATCAATTTAATGTCAAAAAAGGGGCTTCACAAAAAATTGCTCGATCACCAGTTTCTAAAAAGTTTATATCTAAATTATTTTCTGAATTTTTATTTGTTTCTTGAATGTTTGTGTTGATATGATTAATCTGGGGCTTTGCATGTTCAACCACTTACGCGTCCATTATGATAACGCTTTCCCAGGCATTTCGTTTGTCCGAACCAGTGAGGGAAACGGACAGATCACCATCGAGCACGTCGAACTTGGTCTCATACTCGGAAGCGAGCGTTTCAAACTCGTTTTTTGACCAATTCGGTTTCTTTTTCTTCGTTTTGACTTCCATTGCTTACATTAGAGACTGTTGCAGACGCTTACTTTCTTAAGCGTTCGCGCGCTCCAGACAGGCTAAACAACACTTACACGCAGCGTAAATTTTGTTCACATTTTAGTGAAACGGCGTACGCATTAATTTACGTTCGGCGTAAATTCTGTGCGTAAACCTAAAGTTGCGTAAATATACGCTATGTTAGTGAAACGCAGTCTAAATCTGGAACGGATACAGGTAGACATCCCTCATCACTTGTCCATTAAGTGCCAACTCCATGGCCGGACACCAAATGCACTCGTCTCGTTACAATCCTCCACCGTGACGAGCGGTTTACCCTTAAGGGCTAAGAAGAGTAAGAAGCCGCGTAAGGACCTACACAAGAAGGCGAAATACGGGAGCCGGTGCATCAGAACGTTCAACGTTGCAACGAAACTCAAACGGTTTGAAGAGTCCGCGAACAAGGTTCATCAGCGTGGTCGACTAGACAACTATCTCGATGCACTAAACGGTGACACTAAACTTCCTTTTCGATCGGCACTAACCTCTTAATTGCCGACAACCCCTCCAACAGTGTCCTTATCAAACGTTGCGTCCCCATGAGAACCTTGGTGTTTTCGTCTACCGCCTGCCTCAGCTTCCTTACATGTACATAATATTCTTGGACTGTTGGCTCTTCCTGTGCCTGGTTCATGGATTGTTTGTTAATTGATAGAGTAAGAAGGTAGTCGTGGTTTTTCTGGTAGATCATGTTGTAGGCATCGGGATGTTTGTAATAGTTGTTGAGGTGGTTATGTGAGTTAAATTCGGATATTGTGTTGTTTTGGTGGCGGGATTTCTCATAAAGTGCAAAGTCGAGGCTGGTGAGGAAATGTCTGAGTTTGTGAAATGATGTGTTTTGTTTGCATATTCTGTGCTGAATAGCCTTCATTTCTGCGTCTTATGTACGTTTCTGAGTTTCAACTAGGTCGTTTATTGTGTCTTTAATGGAGTCTATTTCTTGCTCCATCTCTATCATGTCGTAACGAACTCTTTTAATTTCCTTGAGGAGATATTGGTGATAGTTGTGGTGGATGTAGCGCGGCAGGTTTGTTTTGTTCTTGTTTGGGAGTTAATCGTGAAACTTCAAGACAGGCACAGGAATGTTCTTGAATGATCCGTCACTGTTTCAGCATCCGGGACAATATTAACAATTGAAGTAAGTGTTGTGATAATTGGCTAATAATAATAACAATAATACATGTTGGACGCTTTCCTTAATGTTCTGCCAATCCTCAACCAGATGTTGAACCTGCACATTTATGTAGCCGTATCCGAGCTGGGACACGCATTCAAGATGCTCCACCAAACCAGTTTCCTCTTCTTTTGGAAATATCAAATCAGATCCAAGACTTATATTACATGAATCAACGTTGCCTCTCACACTTTCTCTCAATGTTTGAACTGGTACAATATATCAACGCGGCCCTGTTACTGCTGACCCTTTCTCTTTTAACGCAACAAAGGATTTGTGTGTGATTATGGACTGTTTCTGTGGTATTTTTTGCATCAGGTAATTGTGTAGGGTTCGATTGAAAACAATTATGTGTATTAAACCAGACAGCAAATGGACGGTTCTCATGTTTTTGTTAAGCTTAAATGTATAGAAATGTCAACAATCACATTATGAATATTTCCAACTAAAATTAAACAGTTACCATGGTAACTTTGTATTAAAAACTGCCAACAAATTAGAAATTCTATAAACAATGCAAACATAATAATTGAATTGCTTTGCGCGTCATGCATATTTTAAAATTAGTTACAATATTCCGTCGGGTACCTCTCAGTGCGCTCCGAAATCAATAGAGCCTTTACTTCGTTGCAAAAACGTAACAATATGGCTGCCAAAAGTATACAGAGATTTGAAAACTCATTTATTTAGAAGTCTTTGTGATTTATAATGCAATAACATTCGATTAAATGATCGCGTTATAATCATAATGATTTTTAATTTAAGCAACGTCTTTACGTTCGTGGGACCGACCATACCTGTTTGGCAAATTATTTAGATGTTAACGCTCGATCAACTTAAATATTCGGTTCGAGACACGTGCAGTATTTGGTGACAGCGCAAATGACGTATTAAATTGAGCGCGAAACCAATGAGAAGGCACGAAATGATGAAAACAGGCACTAGTTTAACATAACTTAAATTGTTTCAATTCAATACAATTATTCCAGCTAATTAAAGTGCATATAGTATGATAAAACAAAAAACGTCAACTTGTGCATTGCAGCAGAAACGGCTCCCAGATTACCAACATCTTTCAGTAAGAGTAAAATGTATTCCTTGATGACGTAATACAATCCCGCCATCGGCTTGAAATCCGATAACGTCATAAGTATGAGCATAATCACTTAAAAGCTGCATCTTAAACGTTCAAAAAAATCTCATCTGTCGGACCACCCCAGGAAACCCGATACTTTGTGAGCAGCGTAATACCATTCGAGCAGCAATGTGTATTTCTGCATGAACTTACATAGGGTAAGTAAATTCGAAAAATTAAAAAAAAATCAAAGTCCAATTTGAAACAACTGTGTATTAACATTGATTACAAAGGTATTGGCCTACATGTGGAAAAAATCCTGACAAATTTTCTTTAAAAATGAGCGAAATGTGGCTCCCTGAAGTAGAAGATCGGCCAAAATGGGCCCTTTTCAGGCATTTAGGGGAGAAAAACTGCTTTAATTTGCAAGCCATTACAATAATTAAAGGATTTATACAAACTTACACATGTCTGCCATAACCTCTCAGCAGGGTTTCTCATGAAAACTATTTCTTGTGAAGAAATTTGCGTTTTAAATGACCATGTTGGGAAAACATGAAAAGCACAGTAAAAGTCTGCTAGCGATATACAATTAACTATTTGATAATTGCCCATTGCATGTATTATCACAATTTCTAGTTACCACATGTATGCAATTAGAAAATGTTATATCTTGCATCATACAAACCTGTTTTATTGTATTTGTTATTAGCATAATCATGTTTAAATCAAGGAAACCATATAATTTTATTATTCGTGAACATGTTTCAGTGGCTTAAATAAATGTAAAAATGTGGGTGTGATATATATGCGAATAACCATTATTATTATAAAGACACATTGTATTTGTAAACTAATCTTGCATATTAATTAAGTATCGAATTGCGATGATCGTGGTTAAATATAGCTTGCTTTGACAATTTTAAGTAAAAAAACGTTAGATTAATTTTCGATAAAATAAGCATATAGTCTCGTTCTTAGCAATACAATTATGGCTTAGATATAAGCGGTACACAGTTAGTGCCCATACACACACCATTAGTTTGTTTAAATGGTTTTCCCATTGTATTAAACAAACAAGTTGTTAAAAAGAAAGTTAAGGGCTGATCAAAGGTCTAGACATGTCAAAATAATATTTGAAATACAACCGTTATCTTCAACTGTCAAATGCCTGTACAAAGTTTAATCACATCCCAATACTGAACATCAAACTGAACACGGCCTTCCGTATAATTGTATCTTGTATTTATGTCGCTTACAACTCTTTATCAAATTTATTACGCGACGATTTTAGTTTCTTTTGTTCTCCGTCTTTGTTCTTAATTAAGGTGAACATATATATCATCATTATCGTTCTGTATCCACTTGTCGTTAATTGAAAGTCGAGCGACGGTTAGACAGAACGGAATAGTTACAACAAAACTTGTTGGTTACATATATTGTGTGCAGTAGATATATAACTAAATACTGTTTTGTGTTTAAATGAACAGCCAAACGATATGAATGCCATTTATATTTTTATCGCAGTTTTATTTTGCTATGACATAAGAACCTTAGGTAAAGAAACGTTACCATCCAGAATGAACGAGGCCACTAACAACGACGTTGACGAAAGCCGTTACTGGAGTTACCTATACGAACTTTGTAAACTTAAGAGAATTAGAGGGCTACTTGTTCTAAACAGGAATGCGTTCCAAAGCATATGGTGGACGGAGGTAAATATAATGTGTGTGTTTTTTTAATTAATTTAATTATGTGTACGTTGACAGGTATCATCTTATTAATTATTTATGTTTGTAACGTGTGTTTTTAGATGTTTAATCATATGAATTACTTTGTATATAATATATTGCATTGTAATGGTGGCATATTTCTGCTAACAGCATACGCATTTAGCAATGGCGACACAAATGGCTCCTGTATGTCAGATACTAACTGAAAAATAACAATGTTTTAGCAAAACAGTCGACATATTGAATATGTGATTGGTACAAACATGCCACCATATTTTTTCAATTGTCAACGACCATTATGTTTCTCTCACAGTATCTTATGCAGTCATTGTATACTTGAATTTTCTTTATACATCAGTTTCCTATTCTACCTTCTTACGTTGCTGAGATCAATCCTGATGACGGGTCGCAGGAAACAACGATCGGCCCCCTACCTAATACCGAACAACCTGGCAAGTACATCGTACTTTACTTACTATATGTATATGTTGCATTTATTACATAAACATATGTCTGTCTTTGTATTCATTGTTTTAAATTATGTGACCATATCTTTTATCAGTCCATATATATTTATAAACTATGAAGAGTCTTTTACATGTAAAGACAGTCAACACAAATCAAATGATTAGTGATAATGAATGCGCATCGCTTTATTTCGGATTATGTATTTATCTCAGAGGGTATGTAAATAATTAATCTGAAAATCACACTTTCATTTCCAGAAATTAAATCTTATTAGAAAACATACATGTTTCGATTTATTCTTTCAGATACCGTGTTCGGCGCCGCCCGTCCTCCTCTTGTATCCATTCTTTGTGCCCGCTGTCAGCAAACTAATGACTGCCCCTGCATTAGACGATACTGCGAGAATGGTACCTGTTAGATAGACTGTCAATGCTCTTTCGCTGCCCCTGCATTAGACGAGAATGTTACCTGTTAGTTATAATGTCATGCACCTGCATTAGACGATACTGCGAGAATGTTACCTGTTAGTTATATTTGCAATGCTGTTTCGGTTATAAATGTCAAAAATATCCAAATACATGTATGTTCTATTGTACTTCTTTGTAACATAACTTCATACTTGTTATTTATAAAAAAAAATGTACTTATATGCACAACGTGAAACTTAACCACCAGCACGAGAGTAACCTTATTGTCGCATGTTGTTCTTTACTTTTGGCATGGGATCAATTGCTAAACAGTGATACGCCCAGCACACGTACTAGACAACACAAAGTTTCTCTTAAAATATGCACAGTTAAACTTTAATCCGTTTCCATTCTTTACAATTTATTTCATAAGCGAGAATTATCTCCCTTCTGTTTACATTTATTATAACTCAGTATTCTGATGTCAATATCCGCGATTGAACTTGCATTATCCATTAAGCACTATGTGTATGTTATTTGTGTATTTAGTGTATTATCCAGTCGTAACACTTATTTATTTTAAGGAATCCCTGTTTGTTTAACTATGTGACGATGTAAGAGTTCGATTCTCCGCCATTTTGTATCCATGGCCGATTTTGGGTCGGTCAGTGGCCGTTTTTTGGCCGGTGGCCGATTTATGGCCGCGGCCAATTTTCGGCCACATTTCGAACGTTTTGTTGATTTTCGAGTCAGTCTTGAATTTTTTTGTGGGGGAGAAGCATTAACATCAGCTTGCTCCCGAAAATGTAGATAACTAATCCATGTTGTGAATTTATCCGAACAATAAGTAAATAAAACACGTTTACCTGAACATATTTCCATCACAGAATATTTGTCAAATCATAACGGAACTTTTATGGAGTTTTTTTATTTACGACGAAAGTATTTGAATCACATGAATTTGAATCGTATAACTGTGTAAACTTTGTATACGTCATCACTGTGACGCGTATGCTGTGGTTATTTTAAACTTTGTGCTTTTTAACGGTGGTGGAATAAAATGAGTTACTTGAAGACATTGTTTATTTTGATACAAACTCTGAAGGCCTTACTTTAACACGCTACCAAGGTTTAGAGCTAGGCCCCAACAATATTACCTGTTAATAACTGACACACAGACAGAATAGTTTATTAACGTCTTTAGTACATACACACAACTAAGCAGTACATAATCATAATATATATGTACACAACCACTCTAAAAGAGTTTCGAGAGACGATGGTTCTGAAAATTCGTAAAGTGTTCAACGATTATATGCATCATAAATCTTTCAAATCTGTTAGAAATTAAAAACAAAATCCTTAAGAAAATTAAATGTAAAATGATTAATTGTCTTTAATATAAAGAAGTGAATGTCCAAAAGCTGCAGCAGTATTGTATTTCTATCAAACACACCTTCGTGGTCTTTTATTTATGGCAAGTGACCAATTGCCAAAACAGTACAGTACGGCACAACACGAAACAACATACACACATAGTAGAATAAAGCTGGGATTACCGCCTTGGAACGGCCAATGCTAAGCACTGGGGGTTAAAACCGATTATAGAGCGCTTAACCTCACACTTGGCCCAGCAATATTCATGATACATATAAGTGTAAATAAAATTTAACCTCATAGCATTGCAACTCAAATTTAACAGTAATAAAGGGAATTAAAACGCATTCAATTTAATTACTATTTAATTACTCAATGGTGTGAAGGAGACCAGAGCAACATAGTTACAACTTTTTGAGGCACAATTGGGTTTAATAAGCCGCTAATCTGACAGCACAAAGTTCAATTTCTCTCTTGTGTTTAGTACGTTGTAACTTGGATTTTCAGAACACTTTCTGTTTAAGTGGCCCTTATATTTGCGTACAGCGGACACATCATTAAGGCATGCCGTTCACTTTCGACACACGTCTTACAGATAAAACTATACCGTTCATTTTCCGGTACACCTTCATAACTTCGTGTTTCTATACAATGATGTGCAACACCGCGGCGGAATTTTGCGGAGTTTAAAGCCATCTTAGAAGCGGACCTAGAAAAAACCATCACCCAGTGGTTGATGGTGACACCCACATGAGTGAACTGCTGAAGTTAGATGGAGGTCAACTACAGACAACTTTTCCAAACGTTGCCATCGCTGAACGAATTTACTGTAGCTCCCAGCTTTATAGGGCTTGTAATTGTTGTTTCCCTGCGTCAGTATAAATGAAGACAAGCCTGTTTGACGCGTTACTCTTTATTGCAATGCCGTTTGATGGCTTGTGATATAGCGTCCGAATTCAACAGTTCTTGGTATATAATATTAACAATCAACAGTGTGTTTAATGATTTGAGTGTCCACGTTGTCTTTTAAAGATTACAGTCCACTAATAAACTAAGTGCAATGACACAGGCTTGTTAGATCTATAAAATAGTAGCAAAGAGCGAAAAGGAATTACAGTTAAATTAAATAGGTTTCTTGTTTTGATTCAAATTTATCAATAAAACGTACTTTAATAATAATCGTATCCGTTACTATAATATTATCCTTTGCTTAAGATGTTACGCAACCAGTGTGTCTTAAGTTATGAGATTTTCAAGTCCTTTTTGAATCGTGAAAACCGCTCCTTTTATACCCATTGATGGGCACAAACCTCAAACTGGACAAAGACCAAATAAAACCCACTTAAAACCCGTTTTTGTTCCATCCCAAAAAAGCGCCCAAATAATGACCAACAAAAGAACGCTCAGTCCCAGTCACTTCCACCCTGACTCTTTTGCTGGGTACTTCATCAATCCCCTGAAAAAGTGGGTCATCGCGGTCACTTTCAGGCAGAAGCTCATGGAACATGTTTTCCATGTTTCCATGTAAGGCACCACCCCATTTACTTCTGCAGCCTTACCCATAATACCAATGGTAGAGGCATTTCTTTGGGCCTGTGTTTGACCTACTTGGACATGTGTGGCGGTGAAGTCACGCGTCAAAATGACTGTAGGGTTGAGAGTGCTGCAGTTTCTGAAGCAGAGGGAGTGGTGTAATTGTCAAGTAGCCATGCTGGCAGCATATCCTCCCCCTAAGGCTCGAAGAGGCCGTCTACGTCGCATCCTGCATTCCCTGTTGTTGGTGACTCAGACATGATGGAACACCCATAAAAACCTTGTACTGGCTCCATGTCCGTCTGGCTCACCCAGTATGGTTTCTCAGAACGTTGCAATACCCTGTCTAGACTTATTCTGCCTTGCCGGTCGGCTACCTCCGTAAGGTGTCGTCTGTAGTTCTTAAAATTGCCGACCAGAGTTTTCTTGTCGTTGCATCCGAAGCTGCATAGACTGCAACTAAATGGCACCCGGTCAAATGCCACATGGTGCTTAAGGATGTGGTCCATTAGTCGCCCCTTCCGATCTTCTTTGCCGCAATGTTTGCATCGCCAGGACTTCCTTTTGTCTGTCTGCGTTTTCATCACCTGCCCCTGGAAAATATAATTTTCACCTAACCATCAACAGGTGTCATGTAAACTGTATCACTGCACTTTGAATTGCCTGTCACTTCCTGCTTTCCCGAGGTATGTTATAGCTCAACAGTCCTGTCAGTAAATTTCGTGCAAAAATATTTTATGTGATATTTACAGTCTGTGAAACTATTAACTCGCTGTCCGTGATATTCATTGTCTGTGAAACTCTGTGATATTAACTGTCTGTGATATTAAATAACTGATATTAACAATTAACTGTGATATTCACTATCTGTGATACTAATGTGATATAACTAATTCATTGTAATATTTAAGTTTTTTAGGAATTTATAAAAATAGACAAGGTATTATTTAATTGCATACTATTTAATTAATTGTGGAACAGTTTGATTCTTCAAAACAATTGACACTGGCACAAGTTTATGTCCTTTAATGTTTCTTTGACATTTTAATTTACGTTTTTAGCACACTTTGTATCCACTTAGGTTTTTCCCGTCCACGATACCTCTTGAGTTTATCATGGTGAACCAGTCTTACTTAGCCTTCCCAATTTAATTGAATAATGAAATATACGTTTGAGCATTTCTCCACTATGACAAATGGCCCGTCATATTATTTTTTCATGTTAAAATGTACTCCTTCTTGTCTGGTGTCATGTATACACCACACAATATCTCCCTTTTCAAATTTATTAAATGATAATTTAACTTCATATGTTTCTTTATTTCTAGAAGAGCTTGACTTCAACTGTCTTTGCGATATCGACTCTTTTCTCGCCACCCCATGTGCCTTCAACATCCGTGTCAGGAACTGCTGTACGTCTTGACTGGTACTGTCTGCTGAACCAGATGATGTGTTTGCCATCTTTGAACCAAAGAGAAGAAAAACCACCATCTTTGAAAAGACCGTCAGCACCATAGCGATCAATGATAGGTTGTTTAGTGCTAAATTCCTTTTCACTTGTACAATTTGACTCGCCCATAGTAGAATACTCTCCTGTATGGCCTCCTTCTGAAGTAAGTAACATTGCCCTTCCTTTTCGTTCCCTACATATCCTAAAGAAACACGCCCTGAGCATTACTTTATTTGGGCATCATAACCTTTTCAAAGGTATGTTCTGCTTGATGGGTCAGACTGCTGTCTTGCTTGCCTATTGTAAAGGGATCTGATTATTTCACCAGGAAATCAGCTACCACATGTCCTTCACTTTTAGGTTTAACAACAGTTGATTGTTCGAATAAGGACTCTTTGCTTTCAACAAATATATCCACCAAAGCCTCTGAGAGCGCTGGAACCGTAACATCCTCCGCAACTGTAACCTTTCTCAGCCTTTTGCCTTCATGAACCAATGGGATCTCTCTCCCTCTTAAATTAATAACATTCTTGCTAAGGAAGATATCGGCTTGCTCCCCATTACCTTCAGCCAGTTCAGTACTTGGTCCTCAATGTCAGCTACTACTGCTTCCTTGCTCAATCAACAGGGCCTAAGGTCATACTTAATATGCCTATTCCCCTCTCCCTGATAGGTGAACATCCAGCACCTTGCAGCTTGACTGACCCTTTCAAGACTGGTTTGTCCTCCGGACTTAGTTGGTCATATACTCGACTGGAAACTACAGTTCTAGATGCACCTGTGTCGGCCGTGAAAATCACTGGCGTTTTACCAATCAGACCTTTGATGTAAATGCCAGTACTCAATACCTCTCCATCTTTCACTCCTAAACTGGCTGCATCCGCCTTCGCCTCGCTGACTTCAGTTTGCTTTTCGTTGCCTTTAACACGGTTTTTTAACTTGTGTATAGCTCGTGCTGTAGTTGTTAAGCACTGATATATTTCAATGCCCCCTTCTTCAAAGAAGAGGGGGTATATTGTTTTTGGCCTGTCTGTCTGTCATTCTGTCTGTCTCTCTGACTGTCATTCTGTCCCGTAACAATGGCCATAACTTTTGCAATATTGAAGATAGAGACTTGATATTTGGCATGCATGTGTATCTCATGGACCTGCTCATTTTGAGTGGTGAAAGGTCAAGGTCATCCTCAAAGGTCAAAGGTCAAACTTATGGTTTCAATGCGCAGTAGGGGGGCATTGTGTTTCTGACAAACACAGCTCTTGTTTAATAATACAGCCATGAAACCAGTTCTTTAACACCAATTAGATGGAAAAAAACAACGTTATGACGACCAAGTATATGTTACATAATGTTCAACAACGTGTAAGAACAATATGCAAACCTGAAGTCATGCTCTCGCAGTTGTAAGCATCAGGGATTCCGCTGAATGATGCAAAACCCGACATCATTTACACTATTCCCTGGCTGGTGGCGGACATCTCCGGGACCCGCCTTTGCCATGCTTATTCGTTCATCGGTGAATTCTTTCTAAGCCGTGTTATTTACATAAATCTACATTTTTTAAAGACTACGAATATTTGACAAGTCATAATTAGCATGTAATTAATGTGTCGTTTATTTATTTTGAAGTCATTTGTAAATTGACTGGACAAAAAGTCATTCATTTGTTTTGTATAACAATATGTTGAAGTGATATAGCTAATACAAATACTTCTTATTGTGTTTAATACTTACATAATAGATACATGTGATCGTTGATTTGTATCTAAGCATTATTAATTAAATAGTTGAGATGCATAACTAGATTATTAATTATTTATATACATAGATTTTTTAAACAAATTATTTCACTATGAATGAACAAAAACTGTCACGTGACCGCAAAAATCAACACCGGAAGGTGTTTGAGGAAGGAGAACAGCCGCACCAGGTAGGTTTTTATCCCCCGCCATAGGTGGAGGGATATTGTTTTGGCGTTGTCCGTCCGTCCTTATGTCGGACACTTTTGTGTCCGGAGCCATATCTTGGAAGTGCTTTGGCGGATTTCATTGAAACTTGGTATGAGTATATATCTCAAACTGTGCAGGTCCATGAGATACACATGCATGCCGAATATCAAGTTGCTATCTTCAATATTGCACAAGTTTAATAACCAAGGTTAAAGTTTTGGGACAGAATGTCAAAAGAAAGGCCAAAAACAATATACCCCCTCTTCTTCGAAGGGGGGATAAAAATGCTTTTTACTATAAGCTTAGAGCTTTATCTCCATTAACACATGAGCCAGAGCCATGAAACTTGCCATAGTTGTTCTCAATCATCTGGGGGTGCTTCACATTCAACACCCATAATCCTAGGGGCTAAGGTCAAGGTCATACATTAAGGTCAAAGGTCACAAATTTGATGAATTATGCATTATTTAGTCATTCCTTTACTACGCATCAAGGAATTCTGTAATAACTGTCCACAATTGTTCTTTCTTATCTAGCTGAGTGTCAAATATAAGATCCAGGTTGCTAGGGTCATGGTTAAAGTCACACACATAGGTCAAAATCACACATTTTGATTAAATATGCCTAATTTGGTAAGGATTCTACCATACTAAAATGGATTCCCAAAATGTCCTGATGTTATTGTTCACAATTATCAGGCAGTGCAAGATCTATGTGTTTTTGACCAAAGTCAAGGTCACACATGAAAGGTCACACATTTGTATAAGAATTTACTATTTAGCCTTTATTTTACTATGCATCAGTGGATTCTGTAATAACCTTCCATAATTCTTCGCCATCTCCTTCCTTGCTGTGTGTCTTATGTAAGATTCATGTCAAGGGTTAAGGCCAAGGTTCATGTTTAGGGTTAAAGTCAACGTCACGCAATAAACTTCATGTAAGGTCACACGATTCAAATCAAGGGTAAAGGTTACACAAATGCTTCATGTAAAGTCGTACGCTAAACCCCTAAACTGACCAGCATTTTTGCCAGAATTATGTATGCATCTTTGTACTTAGAAATTACAGGTTAGAGATTTTGTGCTCCAAAAAGGGAGAGCATATAGTCGCTGACTTGTCTGTCCTTCCTTCTCTCATAATTATCCCCCACCAAAGGCGGAGGGATATATAATTGGTGTTGTCCGTCCGTCCATCTGTCAGTATGTTTATCCGTCCGATTCGCACCCATCCTTAAACAAAATGTATGTGGCGGGGGATATCAATTCAACGAATTTGCTTGTTTGTCAATATCTTTGCTGATCGTCCCCTGGCTTTCATTCGACCTAGTGTAGGCAATAAGAAATGCATCAAGCTTTCAGTCTGTATATGACGCGGTGTGTGTGTTGCTTTGGTTTTCGAGAACACTTTGACACAAAATTCCCCATTGTAGAAGCAAACGTCAGTAGTAAAACATACAAAGAGTCGGTGTTCACACAAATAAACGATCACAGAACTATCTATGCGTTACCATTTAAGATATTTCTACGCATAAACAAACAAAAATATGTATCGGATAATAAATATACGTTTAAAGAGTAGAAAAAAATAGGGCATACGTTAGTAGCAAAAAAAAGACAAGCGGCAGTTGACGAATATATGCAGGCGTTCCTTCTACATTTGAAGCACACCCAAAAATATGTTTACTAATATAATGACATTAATTTTAACAAGTATCGTATATCTGTTCAAAACAATAAGATTGTGAAGCTTGATAGTGTGTATTAACACTCTCACATAAGAACTGCAACTGTGCTGTATAAATAAATACGTACGAAAAGTGAAAAAGTTCTTTGAAATTGGATGTTTATGAACGAATATGGTAAATGTTATGTTGCGAGCGCGACACGCGTATGTGTGTTGTACATGTTAATGTTCCCAAGAGTCATCGTCAGCTGTTATAAATAATAAAAACACAATATTCGAATACAGTTTCTTTCCAATTAGAACTCATGTAATATTGTCTTCTTCTGTGAACTTATTTTTAAGGTGCAGTGTGCATGGGGAAACGAGACAACAGGTTTGAAAAACCTGTTATGCAGAATTTGCCACCGAAACAGATTTGACAAAACACCGAAGAAAAGAGGAATCAGCCGCAAGATTCAAGTGTGATGGCGCTGAATTGAAAGAACGGTTGGACTTAAAGGCGCACATGCACATTCATAATGAACAGAAAAAGCAAACAGGTGACAAATGTGGGAAGTCGTACAGACACAGAATTAGTCTCTGCAAACACAAGGCAAAAAAAAGATGCCAATTAATTGTTCATTTTATTCAGATTAGATCAAGTTGTTGCACGCTTTTTTTGTCATTTAGTTCAGTTTCGTTTTCAATTATTATTTTTCATTGTTACCGGTAGAACATGTTACAGTTAATATGATCTCACCTTTATTAGTTTTTTGTCCGAAGGCGGAGGTATATTGTTTTTCCCTCCAGAGGCGGAGGGACACTATTTTAGCATTGTCCGTCCGTCCTTCCGTCACACTTTTCCGCCGGGAGATGTTTTACAACTTTTGTATTAAATGCCATGAACCTTATTTTAAAGTGAATCATCATACTGCGGTGCTAGATTGTGTCGGGTTCAACTTGATAACTCCAATAATATCCGGTAGGTTTGTAAATTCTTTGAATTTGATCTTTTCTTTATCTTAGTTGGATTTTTTATATAACCTGTTGATGGTATTATCAGTAATTGTTTGGTGATAATTGAAAATTAACCTAGTACGAATATGTGTGTTTACCCCAATATCTCAATGCATTCATACAAATTAGTCATGCGTCTCATTTTTTTTTATCGCATTGGCAGATTATTCATTTGTTTGAATGTACATATATGTTTGGACGCATTTTACTTATTCCTATTCAACGTTTTGAATGCATTTTTTTCTTGGATACACTTGAGCGATTATATAGTCCAATGCGTGAATGGTGCTTGGCAATCTAACAGTTCAATGTTTTTTGCACGTCGTAACTCGAAAGCCAAGTTCAGTTGTTGTGGATTGTTTTGTTTTGTTCTTTCTTTTTTTAAATTATGTTGCAATATGTATGTTTTATTTGTGATTTATTTATTCCGATTATATGTGATTTGTTTCTACAGTTGTTTTTTTTTTCAAAATTTTACTGTGATATTTCACTAATAATATGTGTGTTTCCATGATTAGAAATATTGCTTGACTGTAGTTTATTTGTATAACCTATTAATGTACACTTAATTCAAGGCGAATTGTGTAGCACTCATAATAATTCGAAATTATTTTGTTGTCCTATTTGATGTTACCGTCTGATTGTGTTGTTGCATTACGGTTTTATTCGGAGCTCTCTACTCAAGTAGTGCGCGTGCTCGCGCGTGCGCTGCGTGTGTATGTATGTGTGAAAATTAATTGTGCCAAATATAAAATAAGTAAACGGGAGAAATTGAAGTTGTTTTTATTTACTTTCAAAAAAAGAAACTACACAGTTACAAGAGTATGAATATTTTGTAGATCAGATAGACTATTTATACAAGGCAAGTTTTATGCTAAAGCATATTCATGCACATTTGCACCGGGATATAATGTTCGCAATTCTACCATCACACACGACTTGCCTATCTAGACAAAGACGAAAATCAAGTGCGGGCTATTCTGCAATAATTATAGGCAGAGCTTTGTTTTTCAAATAGTTCCTTACAGTTCACAGACATTTTGTAGTAAAAGGCATATGCCAAAACGCGCTCTGTAATAAATGTTATAAATTTGACATCTATATAAATGTAATGTAACAAAAATAGTATTTTTGATGATAAAGGGAATAACAGCATCCACAAAGAATAATAAAGGGAATAACTGCACCCACATAGAATGATACAGGGAATAACAGCATCCACAAAGAATGATTTAGGGAATAACTGCATCCACATAAAATGATAAAGGGAATAACAGCATCCACAAAGAATGATAAAGGGAATAACTGCATCCACAAAGAATGGTAAAGGGAATAACTGCATCCACAAAGAACGATAAAGGAAATAACTGCATCCACAAAGAATGATATCTTTTTGGAAACTTTACATATCACGTATGAATGAAAACGACGTCACATGCATGTAACGATTTTACGACGTCACTAAATAAAGTTTCGCGCTAGGCATCTGCAGAAAAAAATACCCGGAAATTAATGCCTGCATTCTGCAGCGTAGTTAAACCAAATTAGTACCAACAAATCATGCTTGAATCTCACACAGTTTTTCTGTTTTCCAAACTCCCAGTGTCCCTTTTTGCATGGCATTTCTGTTTGAAGACACAATTTCTTATTCAACCCTTATCGATCTTTTTATTTTGTCATTGCCCCTGAGTTAAATTCCGAGATTTGATTAAAGTTTGGCAAATTAATTGTACAAGGGTGATCGAAAAGCTTGAGAAGCAGGCGATTTGCAAGGGGTAAGCTTTCGTTTGAATTTGAAGAGTGATAATCTTCCTGGCGATGCTACTGGAGACTGTTTTACAAGAACGCATTGAATCGATTTAGCAGATCGACCTTTGCTGTGTTTCCAAAACGACAAAGAACTTTTCTTTCTTGTCATTCTGAAATGTAAAATATATGTGTCATCCAAGATTAGCAGTCCGCACAGGCTAATCAGGGATGGAACTTGCCGCTTGTATGATATTTTTGGTTTAAAGAAAGTTTCTTCTTGGCAACAATCTAGTTTATACGGAAAGGTTCGTTCATGATAAGCCTGTGCGGACTGCACATGCTAATCTGGTACTACACTTTACGCACATTCAAAAAAATACCTTTTCACAGAGCGACGCTCATATGTCTTTTTCTACAAATTTAATATTAGTATATATCCTCAACATTTTTATGTCTGGAACGACGTTCGTTTTGTTCATATTTGTGAATGAAAAGATGTGCTACTCATATAAAATGTGATCCATGCATTATTATATAAACAAAGCGGCGCGGTGGCGTAGTGATTATGGTGTCCGCCTAGCGACCGGGAGGGAGTTCATGGGTTCGATCGCAACAGTTCTTTAGATCGTTCTTAAGATCGTTATTAGATATCCCCCAAAATACACCAAATACTGGTTCTACCCAGAACATTGACTCGAGAGTATTTAAATAAGCCTTAGGCATTCGATGCAATTGAGCTTAAATAAATATGTTTAACTGTAAACAAAGTGAAACTTAAGCTTTATCAGCAGGATATAAACCTTATTATATCACTCTGGATCAGCAGACGATTTATTGCATTCATATTTCTTACGGAGGATTCCGGAGATAGTCGACGTATCACGATTGCTTATTCTATATTTTGTCTTCAGTGGGACACTGCCGGACAGGACAGGTTTAAAACGATCACGTCCACGTTCTTTCGAGGAGCACACGGAGTCATCTAAGTGTTTGACCTTACTGATATGGTATAACGACTGCATATGGGCCGCGCTCTGTGAAAAGAGGGTTTAATGTGTGTGCGTAAAGTGTCGTCCCAGATTAGCCTGTGCAGTCCGCACAGGCTAATCAAGGACGATATTTTCCGCTTTTATTATATTTTTCGTTTAACGGAAGATCTATCTTGACGAAAATCCAGTTTAGGCGGAAAGTGTCGTTCCTGATTAGCCTGTGTGGACTGCACAAACTAATTTGGGACGACACTTTACGAACATGCATTACACCTTATTTTCAAAGAACTAGACTCAATCATGTTTGTAGACGTGGTATATACCTTCCATCACAATTATTTAGGGTATGTTATGAAAACATCGCGTTTTTTATTGGATATATTGTAGTCCATTGATTCCAGTGTTAATCGTCACAGCATGATATGCATTTGTAATCTTGATTTGATGTTATTTGTTTTCAACCGTTCTAAACATCCATACATTCTAAATAGAAATTGTTTTAAGCTTTTTCTTGTTTGTGTGGAAAACAATAATTCATGTTACTATAAGGCCACAATTAAAATATTGTTGGTTTGCCCTTTACCGACCCTAGATTTAACAGGTGGGTAGGTAGGTAGGAAAATTATTTTATTTTATTTGAGAAATTATATTTTTAATACACGAATAGTCTATGAATATTTAAAACACTGTTATTAAAGCACTGTTTCAGTGTACAAAGCCCTATGTAGCTTAACCATATCTTGTTTGCTGTTTTCTTGCATATATTAATATCAAATGCATGCTTGTGAGTTATTACATCAAATATGTGTTCAATAAAAGATGTTATTTGCTCTGAATGTAAATAAAATATCTTCAATAAGGAATACATCAAAACCACTTATTGTAACAAGATATTTATAAATTATAATGTGCCAATGTAATTGTATAAACAATCATGCATGGGTTTTAGTTCCGTCGATTTGCAGTAAGTATAAAACTAATTAAAATCAGTTTTTACCCGAATGAATGAATCAAAAGTAAAGCGAACCGTTTAAGAAGCTATAGAAATCATTTGACTGACTGTGACAACCAAATTGAAACAAAATAAATTGTTTCAATTTTTCATCTAACTTCAGTTTAAAAGCGAAAGTAGATTAACATGTGCAAATATTTACTTCATTTGAAAACTGTTATCCGTTTCAAACTGAAATCTTCCGTGAAATAATACGGGCAAAAGTCCGAAGGGCGTTGACCGTTAATTTGTATCACTTTTCTGAAATACAAATTAACTTATCTAAAAGGCTATTGAAGTCAAATATGTCCTGCCTGCGTCATCTATTTTCGCGATGCAAAATCATAGACGGCTGGAGCAACATAGACACTTCGAAAAACGCTATATCACACATAGATGCATACCTCAAGAAATAATACGTCATGGCAGTGATTATTGTGTAGCGAATTGTATTCTATGTTCATGTATAACATGTTTTTCACCGCAAAAAATACGCTTTTTTTTTGCTATAGATTGTTATGCTTCCTGTTTCTTGTTACCCGGCCTTAAGCCGTTAAGGGAAAAAGTCATATTCCACAGACTGGTTTACTACATTACGCGATCACTTTCGGCAACATAATTTTGATAAATATAACCCGTCTTTAATGTATTGCATGAATCCATATTTCTTTCGAATTTATTTGTTCGAGCTATTTGATATCTAATTGTAATTATTATCCTCATAAATCAATAAACGCTTGTTTAAAAATAATGCTTTTTTAAAACATTATAGTCAGCATCTGTTTTCTCGCGGTATTTCAAATGCGCCACCCTATAGTACGTGCTGTTTACATGTCATAGTTCGTGACCAAATTTCCATTCGCTCTCAGAAAGCAGTTTAACATGTGATCATTAGCAATAATCTGGTGAGTTGCGGTTGTAATCCATCAGAAACAAGTTTATTTACAAAATGTATCGATATTGCGATTTAACTGTTTTGTATGTTAGCTTAGTTTCAACTTGTTTACACCTCGTCTGCTCGCACTTTGCCGAGGTTACATATCACTATATAAAGATTAGGCCTAAAACCCCTAAATCTAATACTGTTGGATTTTCGTACCAAAATCTTCCAGATTGTTCAAAATTAAACAAAAAACTGGAATTTACAAAACGTCTGCATCATTCATTAAATTTTAAGATTTGTGTTCACTGTTGGTGTTCCATTTTTAGAAGCTGTTCTGCCAAGCACTGGGCATCACACAAGCCATTCTATTGAGCAAAACTGACAGTTTTGGTTTCCAGAAATCAACAAAGGAGGGATTCCTGAACTATCAAAGTTTCCATGGAATGAAGTTTTTAGCCATGGTGATCTTGTTTATTGGTTCTGTAGGTTTACTTCAATTTCAAAGGAACATATGTGAACTTTTATAGAACTTTGTAGAGTCTATATCTGTCTGTCTGTAAACAAAAATCAGCTATCACATTATAAAGACGTATGTGCAAACATTGTCAATGGGTTGTTAAATTAACGATTTGAAGGCAATTAACATGTTGAAGAAAAGCGATTGTTCCGATG
>VMBQ01002487.1:10435-82913 GCA_007657795.1 Dreissena rostriformis | reverse complement strand
TTTTTTTTTTTGCTTTTTTGTTTTTTTTTTTTTTTTTTTTTTTTTTTTTTTTTTTTTTTTGTGATAAAATGTGTAATATTGTGTTACCATTATTCTTGTCGTTTATAGGCTAGCAAAGAACTTAAAATATGAAATATGTTTTAATAATATTTATTTGAAATCGATAAGTTTTTGTTGATTATTAAAGGGTGTTGTAGTAATGTGAAAATATGTTTGCAAGTAAATTTTAATCGATTAAAAAATCGATCGATTTTCATTAAAAGAGCAAAAAAACTATAAAATATAAAAAGTCACATACAGAACCAAATGCATAAATACGTGTATATAGCTCGCTCTGTGAAAAGGGGGTTAAACGCATGTGCGTAAAGTATCGTCCCAGATTAGCCTGTGCAGTTCGTACAGGCTAATCAGAGACGACACATTCCGCCTTAACTGGATAATCGTCAAGAAAAGTCTTCTTTTAAACGAAAAATACAATAAAAGCGGAAAGTGTCGTACCTTATTAACCTGTGCGGACTGCACACGCTAATCTGGTACAACACTTTACACACATGCATTAAACCCTCTTTTGCACAGAGCGAAGCTCATATACTTTAAGTTAAAATTATTAAACAGTAAATCACAATCACAAACTATCCGTTGCTGGACGCTCAGTACACATGTACCATGGAAGTCAACTTATAGATCGGATGACAATTGTGACACATTATTCTCATAGAGACGTCATAATATCTGATTCATGTCGGTGGAATATTCATTAATGAGCCTCGCTCTGTGAAAAGAGGGTTTAATGCATGTGCGTAAAGAGTCGTCCCAGATTAGTCTGTGCAGTCCGCACAGGCTAATCAGGACGACACGTTCCGCCTTAACTGGATTATCGTTAAGAAGAGTCTTCTTTTAAACGAAACATACAATAAAAGCGGAAAGTGTCGTCCCTGATTAGCCCGTGCGGACTGCACAGGCTAATCTGGTACAACACTTGACGCACATGCATTAAGCCCCCTTTTAATGTGAGCGAGTCTCACCTTTTATTTCCGAATAAAGGCCGGTTCAGTTTCCCTTTCGCTACACATTCCATCATGGATCACATTGTACCGTGGTCACTTATTCTTACACTATTTTATTAAACAAGACAAGTCTCTGAATAATTTCTAAGTTCTAATTATTTTTCTCCTTAAATAGAGTACAATACAAAATGATTTAAAGCTATCAGTCTAAAGTGTTCTTTCGATCTAAGCTGCAGAGTGATTCCTTACAACAAAACAAAGCATTATATTTTCAGGTATGGCAACATAACATCGAAATAGTTCTTATCCCATTCTTGATTGGTCAAACATAACCCATCCCCCCGATTAACTACTTGTTGATTGGACAAATCGCTCATGCATCTACCCCATGACACAGCAGAACATTATCAATTGCGTAGCAGACTTTAGTGATAACCTGGGAATGATAATTATCCTTGAGAAGCTAAAGGTCATGGTGTTCCGTAATGGAGGCCGTCTACGACATTATGAAAATGGACAGTAATGGGGGCGGAAATAGAAGTGGTGCCCCATTACAAGTATCTAGGTGCTTTCTTCACACCAAAATTGTCATGGAATATGACCAAAGATGTTTTAGCTAAACAGGCGAAGAAGACTGTCTTTAGCATATTTAATTTGAGTAAACATTTTGGGTACTTTAAACCCAAAGAAGCATTTAAACTTTTTGATTCAATGGTTGCACCTATTTAATGTTATTCAGCGGAGATATGGGGGTTCGAGTCCTCGGATATTACTGAGAAAGTGCATGGGGACTTTTGTAAATATATATGTGGGTAAAATAAAAATGTTTCAATTTTTTTCGCATGAAGTGAATGTGGCCGACTGCCAATTTCGTTAAACTATGTGATGAAATGTATAAAATATTGGATTCGACTAATCCGAATGGACCAAAATCGCTACCCAAAACAGCTGTATGAAATGCTTAGAAGACAGGACGATGCTGGTAGATCAAACTGGGCGACAAATGTCAAACATATGCTATTTAACTACGGATTTGGCTTTGCATGGCTTTCCAGTGGAGTTGGAAATACTAGTGATTTTCTTAAACAATTCAAGAACAGACTGAAAGACTGTGCTCTGCAGGAACTTCAATCAAAGATCAATAATTCACCTTCTCTATAAGGAATACAAATCCATGCCTAATATTGAGAGATACTTATTGTTAGATCTCCCATTCCTTCTAAAACGGACGATGTCAAATTCCCGGTGCTCTGGGCATGCGCTGATAGTTGAGAAAGGGCGACACTTAAATATAGATAGGAGATCGAGATTTTGTGTATTTTGTGTAACTCATTATGCGTTCATTATTGAAAACGAATTTCATTTTCTTGTTATCTGACCTTTGTATGAACTTCCAGGTTAGAACACTTTGATAGAAACTGGTGTGAAAGAGTCCGAAGCATCGCATTGTTTTTAGTATGATGTCTGACTCTAGCGGAAACAATATATGTCAATATATTATGACATTGAGAAACTCGCCGCTGGATAATATATATTTCTACACTTTAATTAACTTTGTACGAAAAAACATGTACATTATAGTGTTCGAAATTATTTATCTACACGTAAACCGTGACTATGCGCACAAATGTCACGACGTCAATCTATGACGTTTGGTTTACGCGACGTCAACGTTAACGCTAGTTACAACGTCAAAGTAGTAATCGAGCTTAAGCAGAATGGAAGCAAATACTTTACAGAGCGTTCTCCGCAGCAATTATAACATCGACGAGAGACTTCATGCCGAGGGCACTTTTGTGGCCCTCCTCGGCGGTTCCATGGACGCCATTCGTTTGGTCAGTATTGGCATTGGTGAGAGGTACGTCGTCGTCGCGGACATCAATCTCCGCGAACCTGATATCGACTACGAGCTGAAGTCTCTCACACCGGTGGGACTGCTCGGTGTCACGGAACACAACGCCAGCAGGATTATAACCATTTCCAGTAAGTTCAAAGCCAATCAGGCATTTCAGCTGTGTGGCAGTAGCAAGGACGCCCCGGTCTGGGATAATTTCACCACCGCCATTGATTGCCTGCGATCTAAACAAGGCGGTGACATTTGGTCATTAACACCACCATCATCATCCGGCCCCTTTATAAGCGGGGCCCATCTCAATTACAGATGTTTGCCTCGGCAAACGTACACAACGCCGGATATCAGCCACAGTTCTACGTCTTTGTCCGATATGGAATCTCGACCAACGGATGACAAGCACGCGGTATGGAGTCAACATGTTAAGAGGGGCCACAGTCTGGACTGTGTGTACATGTCTTTTGACAACTTCGTCAATGATAACACGTTAAACCTCAATGCAAAAGCCCAGCAGGTAGCATGGACTGCTCAAGCGACACCTTTTGGGGAAACTGACGGGCTTACTACAAGCGATCGACAGACGGATGCGACAAGCAAGCCACTAACTCTAGCTGAGAGGTTCCTGCGATTCTTTAGCTGCTGTCGAACCAAGGATTGAAATGTGTTTGAGTATTTATTTTTATTTTTCTCATGAACAGTAGCAATTTTTGGTTTATGCACTAAATATATTGCATGAACAAACGTAAATTTGTTTGTTTTTATTATGTTGTTTGAGTTCCGTTTATTTATGAAAATTGACAGTTGTAAGAAACTGTCTTATTGAATTATTTATTTTCAACAAATACCCGGTATTTATTATATGCTTTCCGGTGGTTTATAGAGAAATATCAGTGAAATAAAACTGGTATTTCACTGTTTCAAACAGTGAAAAATAACAGTGAAAAATAACGATTTTGTTCACTGTTTTATTGTGAAATGACTTCATTTTTTAGACAAAATGACGTCATAATTCCAGCGAAATTCTCCATTTAAACTCTTTAACAATGTAGAAAAACGATAAAAAAAAAAGCATAAAATAAAAAGAAAATTTGTTGGAATCGGTGGAATATCGATTTTAATTCACTCGAGATCATAGAAAAAATATATTTTCACTCGTGGCTGCGCCACTCATGAAAATATGATTTTCTATGATCACTCGTAAAATAAAATCGATATTCCACCGATTCCAACAAATATCCTCTATATACGTAGTTGTTCGCATGAAAACGTAGTTACATTTACACAGTTTGTAAATAAGAAAATTTTAGACGTATTCGATGATTTATTCTTAAATCTAAAGATATCGGCATAAACTGCAAGAGAAACTGTCTTTTATGTACTAAAGATTTTTGCAAATGTAGAGCTATTTCAATAACTTGAGATATTTGCAAAAATAAAGTTCTAAACGGTGTTTTTACATTCTGTCCAGCTTGTGTGTAAGCCCCGTTGTAACAGAATCGGCTCCCAGATAACCTACATCTGTCAGTAAGAGTACAATGTATGCCATGATTACGTAATACGATCCCGCGCTCGGATTGAAATCCAATGACGTCATAAATTTGAACATAATGCATTGTGAAGCTAAACATTCAACGTAATTCAAAATCAAAACTTAAAGATATTTAGAACTATAAGAATTTGTTTTGCGATATGTCAATTATTTAATTTTATACAAATTTAGTGAACGATCAATTGAAAAACACAGTTAAATATGATAGGCATATACAAGTACTAGATCTAGTAACTATTTGATGGAGCATGGCATTTATAAGCTAAATTGCTAGTTTCTATATGTATGTAATTAGCAACATTTACAACTTTGATAATAAAAACCAGTTCAATTACATTTTAATTTATATATAATCAATGAAACCGTATGATTTTATAACTCGTCAATATGTTTTAGTGGCTTTAAAACTACACACACACACACGCCAGATGACCTACATGTACTAACTGCGACACACAGACAGTAAATTTTGCTTGTTTATAACGGTATCGAGGGCCTTTTTTTAAATTGTTGCATAATTTTGCACAAATAATAAGGGTAAACTGTCTTAAGCACACATACAATATCATCATGATTTCCGCGTAAAAAAGTGTTACTATGTAAACATTATTATATGTATGACTTTTATGAAAATATTTGTATCTACAAGAGATCGTTGTAACAATTTTGTGTAGTAATTTAACGGTTCGACAGTTGTAATTAAATCTGCTATATCTGAGTCTACTAGAAACACTTCGCTTTATGTTGACGATTGCGATGAGTAAGGGAATGATCCCTGGCCCGGGCACATAACTAGCAAGGGGTTGGTCATGAAATTACTCCTACGGCCTGTCTGCCCTTAACTCTGATTTGAGTAGGGATCGACCATGAATTTGTGTTCGTGTCCACAAGCTAATATCCATTCTTTTTTTCGTATACACAAAAAGTCACCGTGTAATATTCGATTATCATATTAAATATACCAATTGTCAAAATGTGTTTTGCGTCATAATATGACACACGTACAATAACTTCATCGTGTTCTGATATTTTTATTTGCAAAGGTGAATAAGCAAAACGATGAAAGTGTAGAGAGATGGTGTGCCAGAAATCGAAAGAAACCTTCTTTTGGGAAATAAAATGCATACAGTGTATGCTGAGCAAGATAACAAACATTTGTTGGAATGGCGTTTAATGTTAAATTTCGAAAGACAGGTCGTCTGGCTCGTAACTTTTCACTTGCTAAACTTTTGCTTAAATAATAAAAAAAACAACAAGCATCGAGTTTCTAAGTGTGTATTTGTTCTTATATAAATGCATCCATATATACATATGGCTCACTTTTTGGTATTGGTCAATATTCGATGATGGCTTGGGTGGTCTGATCTATGTCATCATATCTAGCAACTATTAAAAAAAATCCAAAACGTATTAATTACTTTGCAAACATATATGTCTTCTCCAATACATATGATAAGAAAAACCGTGAGTTTCGTCTATTTTAAAAAAAACTGAAATCATTATGCTGATCGCGCCATTTTCCTGCAGCCATTGGTAACATATTTTTGGTGGCGATTTTCTCAAGATTATTTGTGGTGGGTGAAAAGGAGGTAAATGATGGTAAGTGCAGAAATGTATTACATGTATATTATCGCATCGACATTAAGTCTACCATACTGATTTAATGTTTTTCTTGTAAATATTGTATATATTATTTCAATTTTTGATTGCATGACGGACGTTATTATTTCCTGTCCAACATAACTGAATTTCCAAAGTAAAATTTCGTCTCTAATGCATAACCTGTCGGTGAAACAGTAGCCAACTAGTTTAACATTACATTAAACAACAATGATTTCCATTGGAAATGTAACAATATATGCATAATTTTGTCTAAATTTGCGGACTTTCCAAACACTACCACGAATTCCGTCCAACGTTTACGTCCGTAACACGAGCGTAAAAAATCAATATATTTCCTGGTGGTACTCGTTATTGTTAATGAGCGGGAGTTTAAACAATCGCCCGCGAAAATATGCATGACGTCATCGGTAATACAACAACAGAAATCAACAACAATGGCGAGTAGATGGTCGATTTCCTCGTCCGTCCCGGTAAGTTGCGTCCGTAACTGATTAACGAGCGTCACAAATATTGTTGAATATTGTCTTTTGTGTTTTACTTGTTCATTAACAAGCCCCAAGTTCACCAGATTATCGTAAGTCCATTATATATCATTGACTGTCGTAATTTTCGCGACTGTTTAGTTTGTGTGTGACGATTTATGGAAGTTAAAATGCCGTATTTGGACAGAATGATGAGTGACGGACATAATTTTTGGACCAAAAACTTATGACGGACGTAATAATTGGACCATATTTTGCCGTTGCGGACGTTATATCGACCGGATTAGATGTGACGGACGTTAGTGAAGACATGAAATTGAACTTAAAATGCAAGTATTTTAATCATCTTTGGAAAAATATACCACCATTTATCTTATTTACGATCTATCATATTCAGGCAGGTATTTTTCATCTTTAAGAGAGACAATAATCTAGTCAATGGTACAGATAACACGTATTTGCGTGACGGACGTAATATGTGGACAGGATGTTTTATGACGGACGTTTATATGTGTATAAAAAACGTTGTTTTCCTATTGCATTGAGTATGAAAAGAACAATACAATATGATTCTCATATATTATTATTAAATACAAATTCAGAGGTCGGCCAACTTGGACGAAAATTTCGCCAAAAGAAGGCTAAAATCGCCTTTTTTAAGAGACAGCCGAAATTAAGGTCGCCCTTATTTTCAACTCGATCCATTAACAAACAATACCTGTAAATCATACTCCCATTTAAATTCCAGCAAACACAATTTATTTCCTCACAGTCACACCCGATAAAAATCCAAATAATATAAAGCAGTAAAAATGTCCGATATAGTTTTCACACATCGCATGCTCTAGGGAGCTAATGCAGTAATGCTGTATCTGACAGTACGTGCATTCTTGCGGTTATCTAGTATTGATTAATGCCTTTTGAACTGCCCACCTGCTGCTGCTGCTGTTTTAAAAGTTTACAGTTTTTACTCGTAGAAAATGGTCTTAACATCAAACACATTTGATGTCTACCGACAGCATTGACAGATGTTGAGCCTCAGCGACTCCATGGCAACAGCCAACACCAATCACTATACATGTATGCCATGTAAAACTCGTGTTTTAATAAGAGCGCGAAATTGTTAATGTCGCATGGAAAGCGTGTGTGTTGCAACAGACCATAACTATGTGACTAAATATAGACGTGCAACTCCGTACATGTAGTATTTTAGAATGAAAAAATACATCGGAATCAATGCACACCTTGAGAAAGTATTAACCCATTGAACCATTAAAAAAAAGGTGAAGATTCATTATGAAGCTAGCGCGTCCTTTGTACCCGACAAAAAGGCGGTAAGCAAGAAAACCTTTGAATCGAAAAAAGTGCTGGACAGACCATTGGCAAGGATATACGATAGTTTCAAGTCCAAACATCCTGACATTGACATATCACAATCTAAATTTGCAGCATTACGTCCGGCCAATGTGAAAACAAGCAAACACCAACGTCTGTACCAAAGTATGTGTGAATATCGCACGAATTCAAAATTAAAAATGCAAGCAATCAACACTGTAAGTGAAAGACTTCAAATTCAAGACTGCAAATTAAGAGAAATAGATGAGTTAGTTGACCTTACTACATGCAAAAAAAATGGAGGGGTCCGAATATCATGAGAAGAAATGCCTGACTAGAGACTGTGATGACTGTGGTGTCGACGGCCTAGACAAGTTTTACGGGGCGCTTATTGCAGCAACTGAACGTGAAGAAGAGGAAGTTTCATTGAAGCATTGGTCAAACGTGCAGTACTGCCAACCAGGGAAAAAGCCGTCAACACGCAAGACTTTATTGACCAAAAGTACAAACCTGGTTGAATTAAAAGATGCACTGAAAAAAGATGTTGCCTCGCTAAGTGTACGCTGAATGCATACTGGCAAAAGAACTGCTTCCAAACTCTATCCAAGAGAGTGCCGAAAGACAGCATAGTAATCCATATGGACTTTTCAGAGAATTATGCTACATTTTATCAGCAGGAGATCAGCAGTGCCCATTGGATGAAGAATCTCGTGACAGTACATCCGTCAGTTACATTTTACACTTGTCCAGACTGCGGGGACACCACAAAACCCGTCATGGACGTACTCGTATTCTTGTCGGATGATACCAACCACGACCACCATGCAATCCAAACTTTTGTAGAAGAAACTGTCCGGTTCCTTTAAGAAGATCGCCACCTTAGCTTCAAGAAAATGTATGAGTTCACAGACGGATGCTCATCCCAGTACAAGTCCCGTGGCCCCTTTGTCGATATATCGTATCGAATGTCTGACTTTGAAATTCAGAGAGAGCGGTTCTTCTTCGGTTCCTGTCATAGAAAAGGGCCATGTGATGGTGCCGGTGGTATTGTGAAAACAGCGGCAAGGATGGCAGTGATTCGGGGAGAGGCTGTTATAACTGATGCCACAACAATGTTCAATCATCTGAAAATGAAGCTGACCAGGATGGCAAAGGTACAAAATGTGTTTAACCACAGTAGGTGTGAATTCTTCTTGGTTGATATCAACAGGGACAGACCAGTTCGGACTGTTAAGGCCCTTATCAAAGGCACTAGGAAGGTGCATTCCGTCCGGGGCATTTTGCCAGGAGTGGTACACACACGGACCCTTGGGTGCGCATGCTCATACTGCATTACTGGGGAGGGAGAAGCCTGCAATAACATGGCGTATGTCGGTAACAGACGCTCCGCATACCAGGCCAGAGAGGGAGACCGGAAAGGAGAGGCACGGGCAGAGGTGTCAGGACCAGGGGTGGGAGGAAAGCTGCTCCTGCAGAGCACATGACAGACACAGTGAAACAGAGGGGGGCTAGGCGTGCAGCAAGAGGAAGGCGAGGGGGAAGAGGTGTAAGGACACGAGGCGGCGGAAGAGGTGTAGCCAGACCAAACGTGTCGTTTTCTGAGGGCGAGTCCTGCTATAAAGCTATTATTATGCATCAAGCACTCATAATGGATTGTTATAACTTTATATCTGTTCGTAGCACACATAAAATCCCAATAACGTTTTTTAACAAAATATGTGATATGGTTGTTATGTCAAAAACGTGTGATGCCATGGGAGTGTAAATTTTACCATCAAACATTTTTATATACATTACAAACACTAGTGTAATGAAACTTTCATGGTGTGCATGTCGTTTTTAGTTTAAGGATGTTGATTAAATTTAACCAGTTTTATATTGAAGGAAAACAAAAGACAAACACTATTATTTATCCAACATTTAATATATTCAAAGTTTACACTCTTTATTATTTTGTTCAGACAATCATGTTTTTATTCAGCCTTAATTTGTATGCAATTTCTCACTCAGATTCTGATACTTCAATCTCCGAAGATTTGATGGACATGGTTGACTCCGACTCTACCGATCCCTCCCTTGATATTGCATATGGTGACCAGGAAGTGAACTCCCTTGAAGGTAAGGTCACAGATGAGAATGTTGTAGCTGCAGGGCCATGTCCTATAAAAAGAATCGAAAGCTATATGCACATAAACACAACTATAACTAATATGTTTACCACATTCATTTCTTAACAAATACAACATATAACTATACTATTTGTAGATGTTTCATTTCAGATTCTCATTCAACTTTTAATATTTCAGACTCAGATGATTCAAATGTAGAGCCTTCTTCCATGATCTTGCCTGATCCCAATCCGTTCCTTGACCAGGAAGTGAACTCTCTTGAAAGTAAGGTCACAGATGAGAATGTTGTAGCTGCAGGGCCATGTCCTATAAAAAGAATCAAAACATATATGAACCTAAACACAACTATAACTAATATTTTACTGCATTCATTTGTTAACCATATTAACACATAACTATACTATTTGTAGATGTTTCATTTTAGATTCTCATTCAACTTTTAATATTTCAGACTCAGATGATTCAAATATAGAGCCTGCTTCCATGATCTTGCCTGATCCCAATTTTTCCCTTGACCAGGAAGTGAACTCCCTTAAAGGTAAGGTCGCAGATGAGAATGTTGTAGCTGCAGGGCCATGTCCTATAACAATAATCAAAAGCTATATTAACAAAAACACAACTTTAACTAATATTTTACTGCATTCAATTGATAACCAAATTAACACATTACTATACTATTTGTAGATATCTGTTTGATTTTAAATTCTCATTCAACTTTTCATATTTCAGACTCAGATGATTCAAATGTAGACCCTACCTCCATGGTCTTGCCTGATCCCGATCTGTCCCTTGACAGGAAGTGAACTCCTTTGATTCTAAAGGTAGGTTTGCATATTAGTGATTTTTAATTCTGTATATTTCGTTTAAACGGTCAATGTTGGTCAAGTGTGCATTATAATTGCAATAATTGATCATGTAATATTCTCCTTCAGATACTGATGAATTACCACTCGGGGACTATGTGTCTGATTCTGATAACAGTTTGAGTAGCAGTTTGTCAGCATTAATTGATTCTATAATACAGGTAGAGCAATCTTGTGTTTTTTTTATAGTCTTCTAATACTTTTAATAATGTTTACAAGTTGTTACCTATAATAACAGAATGCTTGTTGAATGTATTTTTTAAATTTTATTTTACACTATTTTTATATCACTGATCAAGGCGAAGTTATTATAAGTATACACTCCCACACATATGCAGTATTAAGTAAAATTAGATTTTCACTTAAATAGTTGCCAAATAACGTCAGCGGTAATTCCAATGTTTCTCTGGCAAATACTAAATAATGACCTGTCATTGACTAAATACATATATTTACTGTCTTACCACAACAGAACAGTGTTAGTTCCTTTGATGAAGATATCATAGATGGATTTGCAATCGTTAGTTTCAAGACAGTCGTGGATTTGGAGGTAATCTTTAAAGATTGGGTAAACTTTTGAAGAATAATAATATAGTATAATACACTGTATTAGATGAGACTTTCATAATTCATTGCATTAATGGAAATTTGTCTGATATGTCATGATGTGCATATGAAAATTTCTGCCAAATGCCAAGCTTACAACAATTTGTGAATGCAACATGCCATAGAAAGCTAAAATTGTCAACGCTTATTGGATAATTACTTGTTTTAATGTGTACATTGTAAGCCATCAGTTACAAGTGGGGCTCTGGTCAACAATACAAGCAACTTCTATCAGTATCTGAGCAACATACTAGTCTCACAGCTGGAAGATCAGAAAAGTGTACATGTATATATAGTTAAATGTTCTTGATGCATTTGTAATTATTCAACATTTTTTCAGCAACATGGAACTGATAGTGACAGCTGTTTGACCACAACAAATGTAGAGACTGAAGTCATAGATGGTATTCCATTTTCTTCCTAAAATTATCAAAATGGTTGATATAACTGCGATTTAAATGGCTTAAATGTTGCGTGTCCCACATTAAACAATATCTGGTGTCCAAAATTAAACATGTTTTTTACTTTTATACCATTGCAATGCTGTAACCAATGCTCTGTCCAAAATTCTGATTATATTTTAGATGCACGATTAGAAGTCCAGGAAACGAACGGTACAAGTATACCAGGCATAGTACAGCAACAGACTCTAACAAGGTACGTAATTATAATCAATTCTTGGTACAGTTAGTGTTAAATTGTTGGATAACTATCAGGTCACGGTTCAAGCATTAACAACACATCCTAAGTTATTTCATAGTCAAACATATCTTCTATATATCTATATTTACTTGCCATAAAAAAAACACTGACAACTTACCTTATTTTGTTGCTGTTACTATAACCTCGTCACTGTCTGAACATGTTTATTCACTGCTAACAAGAACAGTCATTTGATACATTCATAATTATGATTGCATTTTTTAGGAAAATGCTGTAAAAATGGTATTCCAACATTCATTTTAATTCTCTGCAGCACGAGTTATCAAGATGGAACATATATTTTTGTGCAGCATGGCACTGAAAAGTATCCTGCAGTAATGAGTTGACCAAGTTCACTGGGTTTTTTTTTTGTTCACATTGAAACAAGTTTTCCTCAAAGTTTACATTAAATCTTGAAAATATAGCTTTATCAGAATTATTAGTGCATTTTAACCAGCAAATTTTAACAGTTTGGAAAACTTGATTTCAGTATTTACATGTTTTTTGTTCATTTTGTTGTTTAAAAGGATTACACTTCTTTGTTACAGAAAGCGCACAGTGAGATTTCAATATAGTCTGAAATCGATCATTTGGAAGCACAGACTTTTACAAAAACTTAATAGCAGACCAGTCAGGGTTTGATTAATTAAACCATACTATATTTATGTAAAAATAAAGGTTATACTCAGAAATTGTCTTTTTCATATAGAATGTATTGAATAAGTTGAATAAAATTGACCTCTTAATCATGAGTATTAATTTAATCAGTTAATCAGTTATATTTTTTTAAGGTTGATTGATGGCCTTGGGTCAGATTTTTCAGAAAAAAAGCGGGGTCGCAATAACCACTGGGAGATGCAAGAGACCAGGCATGTAGTAATGTCACAAGACGTTGCGGGTCTACTACACCCACCAGAGTTAGTCTGTTGTGGATCCAGATTCCTCTGTGTGTTTAAAGGTACAGTGGAACATGTTTAGCTTGTTTATTTTCAGATCAAAATTGAGGTATCATAGTAGCCTGCTTTAAGTGAGGGTCTTGTTTTTCAGTTGAAGGTTAGAATAAATTACCTTGCATAAAATTATATAATTTTAACTGCTCAATCCGCTGTTTTGAAGTTTGGTACAGGAACAAAATTGACGAAATGCAGACTGATATGGGTTCATAATTGTATTTTGATCATAAATAAAGGATAGCAGTAAATATAGTTATGAAATTAAATGGCTGTCATTGATTTTGTTTTCAGACTTCTAATGACAAGCGGGTGGAGATGGAAAGCAAGATGGCGTTAGCATCATCTGACATTTTGAATCTGAAAGCTGTGAAAATAGTTTGAATAAATTTTACTTTGAATTAAAATGTGTACTTTTTTCTTTGTAAAGAGATACAGTAGTTGGAATCCCAAGCATCCATTGTGTTTAGACTTGGCTAATGGTTCATGTGTACATGCGCAGCATCCTTTACCATGCTAATATGTTTAAAACCTACTAGCACTAAGCAGTGGGTGACCAACACCATTTAAATGTCCATTAAAGGTATTTTCAGTCCAAATGATGTCCATACCAGGTAGTTTCAGTCCAAAATAACATCCATCACTTAAAGTTTCAGTCCAAAATAACGTCCATCACATGTAATTCCTGTCCAATATAACGTCCATCACAGGCTATATCTGTCCAACATAACGTCCATCACAAAATTCCTAATTTCATATTGTTTAAGTATAGAAAAGAGAATAATGTAATTAGTTTTTACATTCAATGAAAGGAACATATATATTTGTTTGTTTGAAAACACTTACACTGCCCATTGTATAATGTTAAGTTGGAAAAAAACAAAAACGGAAAATGCCAAGTTAATTTGCTGTTCACGGGTGTTTTCTATATGTGGAATACACAATATTTTACATAACTTAGTTTACTTTAAACTATGAAATATGATAGAAATTTCAATCTCATAAAAATCATTAGTCTTATTTCTTTGTTTCACTCAATACTTATTTTAACAAAAAGAAAAAAATGGGTTTTTCTGTCCTTATAACGTCCATCACATACGAAAATTTAAATAGTTGCCATGGTAACACAATCCATATAACTATCTTTCTGATAACGATTTTTGATGGCTGACATACTTGTTAATCATATGGAACAAAAAAAATTGCCCTCATGAATATTTTTTATTCTCATTATTTAATTACTCAAAATTGACCATTACCAAATAGTGAGCCATATTCCATTTTAAAATGTATATTCATAAGATGCATGTATCTTTCTTGTAAGTGTGTGTTTTCCTTATACAAGCTAAAAAAAATCTACATAAATTGAGGTTTCGCAAGCGTCGTTTGCATCGGCATGTGTCATTTTGTTTGGAAGCAGGAAGGCAGTGTGTTCGTTGGTCTCTACGTTGTAGTTGTCACTCGAAACCGCTTCAGCTTTCAATGCAAATATTTTAAACTTAATTGTGTCGCGTTCTGAGAAAACTGGACAAAATGCATGTGCGTACAGTTTCGTCCCAGATTAGCATGTGCAGTCCGCACAGTCTATTCCGGGACGACACTTTCCGCCTAAACTGGATTTTTGCTAAGAAAAGACTTCATTTAAACGAAAAATGTCATAAAAGCGGAAAGTGTCGTAACTAATAAGTCTGTGCGGACTGCACAGGCTAATCTGGGACGACACTTTACGCACATACATTATGCCCAGTTTTCTCAGAACGCTACACCATTAACAAGATGCAGCAGCGGGCCGACTAGACAACTATATCGCTGCACTTAACTAGTCGTCCTTTTCGATCGACACTACCTTCTAAATTGCCGACAACTCCTTCAACAGTGTCCTTATCAAACGCTGCTTCCCCATTAGAACATTGCTGTTCTCATCTACTACCTGATCAAAGTGAATTGACGATGACAAGCAGAGACACGTTAACTGTGTTTATTGTATTTTTATGTGGTTTTTAATTGACACGAGTAAATGCCAAGAAAGATATATATTCATAGTGTATTTTCAGCAAAAAGGACGCTTAAGTTTGCATTGAGTTGAATGAGAAATTCTCAGAAGAGGGTGAGTCGTTCCTAACTCTTCACGACTAAACAGTTGCGTTTGTATATAATATCAACAAAGCATAGAATTGTTAAGTCTGTATTTTTTCCAATACATTTTCTGACAAGCTCTACCGATGTATCCATAGTTTAGTTATATTAGATACAAGTATTTGCTTTTAAATAAATCTAGTTGTTCTATTTTGAAGTATAGCTTCATCGAGTCTTTCTCGTATTGTATGTTCTCAATGAAAGCCAAAGAAACAATCAACATAAATTGAAGAGTCACAACTTCCGTCTTCATCGGCGTTTGGAGAATGGAAGTCTAAAGATCCGTCAGTCTCTTCGTAAACGTGTTCACATGGCTGCGCTTTGACCTTCAAGAAGAATATTTTAAGTTAATGGCGTGATATGGATGGTGCTACATTATGGATATATGAATATCGGCCATATATGTATAATTGGTGAACAGACAAGGCGTAAACAAAGTTCTTCTTGTGTCCACTAACTTTTCATTGGAATGCTAGTTTTCGGTGCTGTTTGCACAATTCGATTGCATTTTCTAAATTAATTTATTACATAATTACGAACATAGAACTTCAATGAGAACTCTACACAGAAATTGTTAAGTTGTCAGGCATTGAACATCTTCATTTGAGTGCGAAATAGCTCATGTATGATAAAGGAAAGTTAATGAACAATGTTTGGTCGAGATATGCCCAACCTATTGTTTTTAGATGTTTGTGGAAACGGACAACAATGTTATGTCCTAAACGCAATAGTATAATGGAAAAAAGACTACTACCGAAATGAAAGTAATTGCTTTACCCTTAATCCAGTGTACTGGTTAAAATCGAAACTTAACACTGAGCACATTGTCATTATGAAAAAAATATATGTAAGAAATACATACAAAATATAAAACGAAGTCCATATATTTCCGAATTTACTTACATAATATTCTCGGACTTTTGGTTCTTCCTGTGCCTGGTTCATGGAGTGTGTGTTGATTGAGTGAAATAGCAGTGTTGATCTAATAGTCGGTAGTGATGGTTGATGTCTTGGTTGATTATGCTGTAGGCATCGTAATGGTTGTCGTGGTGGTTGTGTGGGTTAAATGAATGTGCCTTTTTGTTTTGATGGCGGGATGTCTCATGAGGTGGAAAGTTAAGGCTGCTTAGTGAATGTTTAAGTTTGTAAAATGCTGTGTTTTGTTGACAAATGCTGTCCTGAAGTGATTGTATTTCTGCGTTTAGTGTTTGTTTCTGAGTTTCTAATTATTGGTAAAGTTGGTGCTTGTCGGTAAGGGTGTTTTTAATGGAGTCTATTTCTTGTTGCATTTCAACCATGTCATAACGGACTTTTTTGAATTCCTTGAGAAGTTGTTGGTGAATGTTGTGCTGCAGGTTGTTAGTGTTGTTGTTCATTAAGAAATCGTGGCACTCCATGATATTTCGAGGCACATGAATATTCTGGAATGCTCCAGTAGTGTCCTGTTCCAGCATCTGAAAGAATGTAAGAATGGAAGTGATTGTTGTGAACGTTGTTAACATTGAATAAAACGACACCAATATGAAGTTATATAGATCGTCAAAGAAAGATGGTGGACACAGCAGAATAAGAAGGAGAAAACGAAGAATTAAGATTAGAAGAAGAAGACGAAGAAATTAAAGAACAAGAATATGGGCAGTAAGAATAAGAATGAGAATAAGTAGAAAAGGACGAAAAAGAAAAGATGAAGGATTCAATAGTAAGGGTTAAGAAGACTGGGAAGAATAAGTAAAAGAACATCAAACAGTAAAAGAAAGGAGAATAAGACAAATAACATGTATAAGAAGAATTAGACGCAGAGAGATGAGAAGAACATTGAACAGAAGAATAAACAGAAGAAGAGAAGTGCAAGCATAAGAAGAAGAGTTAAAACAAGTAAGAGGAAAAACAATAAATATACCACTAATTGAAAAGAAACAACAATAAAACAAACAGCGATGAGCACTTGTACTACTGTTTAATAAGAAATTCAGAACTCTACCTCTGCCACAAAGAGCCACTACCAAAAAGTTCATTTACGAAACAGAAAGTTCTTGTGTAGCATCAGCACTGCACAGGTAAAAAAGCGATCATAATATAATGTGTGTAAGACATTGCTGCGGCCCGATTCACAATTCAGTTTTTTTACGCTGAATTTTATGTTTACAAAAGTCAAATACAACCATTACCTGGTATGCCGGCGTGATGTCAACTTCTCGTTCATCATTCCAGCCGATCCTTTGTATAAAGAACATTTAATGGGAAAATCTGTTTTCCAGTGCGTAAATATCGTCCATCTTGCTCGAATTTTGCTGAAGCGTTATGCCATAATAGTATGAGGTCATTATTTTATGTATAATGTGACGTAATGACGCAATTTATAGCCTTAACATTATTTTGCGCTATCAAAACATATTTTAAATGGTTGTGTTGTGTTGGCATAATTATGATGTCCTGAAATGCTTGTATTACCGCGTTTAGTGTGTGTTGCTGGTATGCTAATTGTTGGTAATGTTGGTGCAGGTCGGTAATTGTGTCTTTAATGGAGTCAATTTCTTGTCGCATTTCTACCGTGTCGTAACGGACTCTTTTTGATTTTTGAATTCATCGAGAAGTTTTTGGTGAGTTTTGTGATATTGGTGAATGAAGTTTTGAAGGTTGGTGTTGTTGTGTATTAAGAAATCGTTGAACTCCACGATATTTCCAGGCACATGAATATTCTTTAATGCTCCAGCAGTATCCTGTTCCAGCACCTGAAAGAAGATTATGATTTATGTGAATGTTTTGAAAAACGTCTTGCTTTTGTTCATTTAATTTTTGGTAGGATGTTGCCCAGGTCCTTGACTGTGTTCATTAAATGTTTGTGGTGTGAATGATGTTTCGTTCGAACTCATTTGTGTAGTTGTCGACGCCCCGATGATTACGGCCTCTGTATTCGTGCCCGGGGTATTCTCGTTTCTTAAAGATTGAGCATTTGTATTTGAACAGGTAGCAGAGTTTTTTCCTGAATTATTTATTGCACTATCTCTTTATCTAAGAAGTTTTCACTCGGTTCTGATCCGCGTGTGCCTATTGAACTAAAGCGTATACTGTGTCCCGTTTAAGATTTTTAACTTTAACAGTTGGCTGTTTTGGCGATTTTGTTTCTTGCAATTGTGTGCAAACCTTCGTTATGAAAATTATCAGTTGTTATTCATACTCTATATATTGGATCTTCAGAGGGAGCAAATTATTAAAACTTGATACAGTCACTCTTTTATTAAATAGTTCGGCCACAGGCCTTCGTCAGTAAACGATTATACAGAAAATTTCACATAGCATTTCCTTCTGTTGACAATGTCTGTATTTTAGTGTTACAGTAATTATTGGTGAACGTTTTCTCTCCGTGGATCGTTTTTTCCCCTTCTGTTTGTTGAATTTTTCAACAAGTTTATTTTTTGTTTATGTGTTTAAACTAATAGAATCTGTTTTTCTTCTATTAACTTGAAAATTTAATTTTCCATTTTATTGAAATATTTGTTAGATAAATCATATTCTAAAGATTTTTTCTGAGATCTTCAATAGATTGTCTAAGGTTGTGTGCCTGTCGCAGATAGTCGGCTCGAATTCTCTCACACATTTCAATACTAGCCTTATGTTACAAGGTGACAATGTCATTCTGTAGTTCGGCGGAGTAATTACCTACACTGACCTTGAGTGAAAGTCGGAGACCTTTCAGAACAATGTCATCAATATACAATTTTGCAGGAAACGGACATGTAAATTGCTTTTCATGTGGTTCACCGCTAACTTCATGAGACGTAAACGTGGATCTTCGGCAGATGCATTGTACGATTAGTACATGATTGGTAAACATACAACTGAAATTTGATTTGTTTTTTCGTGAATAAACTGTATAAAACATACGTTTTATTTTTTTTAATTGCCTATGATTGGTAAACATAAAAAAACAAATATAAACTATGTTTACTGTAGTCAGAGGTCTAGATAAAGTGTATTGACTAGCGGAATATAGCGAAACAACGACCAATGGTCAGTGAATTCATTTTAGTTTTTTTGTTTCCCTTTCCTCTGTTATGCATGTTTTCATTCTCCTCCTCATAATGCGATATGGGTTTCAAAAACGATGGATCTAGGGTGTTCTGTTCTCCAGGTCTAGGTTTGAAAAGGTGTGCTATGTATTCTTGGCTTTTCAACGGTAGAACATGTACACGCACAGCAGCAGGCTTTGCTGGGAGAGTTCTCGGTCGTTTCCATTTTTATTTTGAAATATGCTTCGACAGCATCTTTTCTCGACTTTATTGCTTTTATTTTCTGCATGGATGTATTGTCTGCGAATGGTTCACATGGGATTGGGAATAATTTCTCCCATTCCACCGCGTCTCCATCTAGAGGAAATATTCCAAATATTGAAAGGCAGAAGAAATATTTGAGTGGCAAATGGCACGAAGGTACGCTTTATAAGCAACTTCCGGCACGCAATACTTCCATCTTAGTTACAGACTTTCCAATGTTTTCTCTCATGAATTATGCACATTTCCTCTATTAATACTCATTGAAAGGTACACATATTACCAAATCAAGTCTCTGAAGAAGGTTTGAAGTATGTAAAGCAAATTGAATATTGTTGTTTGGTACCGCCCAATCAATTATCTGCTTCGATGTGTGGCTTAAGAGTCCTTCGTATATAAGAAATATCAGCTGCGATTCGTTAGCGATGAACCATATGGTTGGGATAAAATGGTTCTGAATATAGCCTTTAAATAAAATTGCTTTAGAAAATGCAGTAAGACGGAGAATGAAAAGAACGTGTAAAAGAACACAATAACGTAGAAGAAAGGAGCATAAGAAAATAATCAAATATAAGCACAATTATAAGAAGATAGATGAGAAGAATTATGAACAGAAGAATATTTTTAAAAAAAATGTGCAAACATAAGAAGGTTTTAAATAAGAACTTATTGAAATAGTAAAAACAAAACACACGCAACGACCAGTTTTATTACAGCTAAATACGACATTCTTTACTCTTCATCTGCCACAAATTAAGAGGCACTACCAAAATCGTTTACCGGTAGATATGAACCAAAAAGTCCTTGTGACGCATAAGTTATAGTAATAAAGTAATCATTATATAATATATGTGTGTAAAGCAGTGCTTTTGCTGCGACCCGATCAACAATTCGTTTAACTTTTCCGCTAGACCGAATGTTATGCGTACAATTTCTTATTTCGGTGTGGTTTAAAAGTCAAATACAATACTTACTTGTAGGCCGGCGTGATGTCCACTTATCCATCATTATTCCATCCGATTCTCTGTATAAAGAATATAATGGGAAAATATCTTTTCCAGCGCGTAAATATCGTCCATCTTGCTCGATCTCTTTGTTAAAGCGTTATGACGTGACGTTTTAATGACGCAGTTTATATCCTCGTGTCACCAGTTTGCGCCGATGTAAGAAACAACTTATTTTGTTTTGATAACGCCAACGGATGCAAACAAACTGAAACACAAAAAAAACTTCGTTGGATATAAACCACTTACAAACAATTATTTATTGTATTTGTTCANCCATGCAACTCACTTGTGCTACCATCATGTCTGTCAACATTTGCTGCAGTGATCCGCTGACTACTCGTTTGTGCGCATGCGCGTTCTCTTCGGTCTCCGCCACTATCACTTCCGGTCTACTAGACAGCGTCTTAAATTATGCAATACTAGTACATTTGAACATCTAGTAGTCTGAACGCGTACATTCAAAAAACGATGTTCACTTTGAATGTCCCCAGTTGGATATAAATACAATTATGGTGTTTATGTCCATACATATCGGTTTAAACATATCATTATTTTGTTGTGCAAAGTCTCTTATATTTGTTGGGGTTTTGTGTTTGTGAGATGAATGGAATTTTTAAATAAACAGTACATCAATATTTACAAATAAAGAACATATTTTATACATCACCTTGTGAGTATATTGTTATAAATATTTATTATGCGGTAACCTATAATGCGACAAATGCTTATTAGGAGTAAAACGTAAAATGTTCCTCTGTCTAAAACCAACGGATCACACATCGTACAATCGTACAAATAAACCTGTGTTACCATGACACTGTTCAGCGCGTTTTCAAGCCCATTTCTTGCGCACTGCGATTTTAACTGGACCAGGAGACGCTGGCTTTCCTCGTATTTCTCTTGCAACTTGTTCGTCCATGTTAACTAAAATAATTGCGAAACAAACACGAACAATTAAATCGGGTGCTGTTGTGTTAAATATAACGTAAGATTCATGGTTACCAGTGCTGACGGACTATATGTTTGCAAACACATTTTGGTGGAATTAGATTTCAAGTTTCAAGTCTAACACATGACAGGGTGTGAGTCATATTTAAAGCATGTTTTCGTCCGATCCATCAACATCTGCCCTTTTCCCCTTCAGTGTTTCCATGAGCGGTCAATCGAATATGTTTTTTTCTCATTGCGTCCATATTCGTATATTCGTCAAAGATGTATACATACAATACCTAAATATACAACAATAACATCTGATGGAATTAACTGAAAAGAAATGACAATGGCGAACTTATTTCATGTTGCTTGGTGTATATTATTTATACAGAATATATTCTTAACATAATAAACCCAGGAACATTTATCAGTTGCAATCGGTCTATAAAATCTCGCGATAAAGTATCCAAAATTAATCTCTTCTTTGAAAGATCGGAAACTCCATGCAGTGGCTACTTCTTAAAACGGGTTATCGGTACACACAGTTTTCATAAGTTTAATCCTTCCAGATATGGAAGGACTTTAAGTTTGAGACTTGTTCTTTTTTATGCAAATTAGTGTTATTCTCTTTAATCACTATTTTTTTTTAATATCGTTTACAGTAAAAAAATTATAGGGAAAAGAATTTATGTAAAATATATAAAGTATTTAAATGGGAAATCAACATGAGGTGCGTCGTGGCAGTAGGGATATGATATACCGATACTCGGAACAGTCACGTCTCTGAGTTTTTCTGGCGAGGTGGGGTAGGGCTGTAACACGGCACTAAGTAACAAAACTCTATGAACCTCAAAATTCCTGGATATGTATAAATTTATATACATGCACGGATTCAATGAAGTAATAGTATGCACATGTATTTCAATAATACTATTAAGCGATCCTTAAGCGTTACAAATGTCAACTATGCGACTCGTTATCTCTAGATAACAGTTTGTGCGTGTCGTTTCATAACGATACATAAGAGACTTTACATTGAATAGTGCTTCCAAAATTATAAAGAGAAACTGAAATACGAAATATATCTTATTTATCTGACTGATATCAAGAAATAAAACACCAAACACATGAACTTTCATGTAAATCACATGTATATTTTACCTGTAATATTGTGACTGTAGTAAAACAAATGGTAACAGCTGCCAGAAATGTCGCCAAAATATACACAGATCGTTTACTCTCTGAGATTTCCATGTTTATTGGCATAACCATGAGGCCAACTTGTGAAGACGTGTTCTAAATTATTTCTTATCAGCCCTAAGTATCAACAGTGCATTCAAGTTATTGACCATGTGGTCATCAGCTGATTATCATTCCCATTCGGCAAGTGTTTCTGCTTTGAAAACTTATCGGAGAGAAAAAGTATAAATCTAAAATGGAATTTTGAAACAACAAACGTTGCTGGTTTATGCAGGGTTTGCATACGGCAATCTTATACCATCGCTTGTCCTGAGTGTTGTTATATTAGTAATATATCAACAATGGACAATTAAACGTTTGGGCTGGAAACAAAGCACGATGCATGCTGTTTGGCTGCATAATACAATTTTTGATATTTTTTAAACAAAATTAAAGATGTTATGTCTTCCAGGAAATATTGTTTAGTCAAAGAGAAAAAATATATATTAAATATGTTTAAACTTGAAAACGCAATACATTTCCCTCACGCTATAAGAAACCCGATCCAAACGTATCAAGTATTAATCAATATCAGACACAAGTCAGTTGGAAAGAAATATTTATCACAGACAATATCTGTGTAACTGCCCTATTTGACATAAGATATCAAGGAGAGTCCAATCGTAGATAACTCTGCAATGCCTTACAGAGGTCATTTAAGGGTTGATTCTTATTTTTCGGGCGTTTATGCAGTATGAACGCTCAGGGCGAGTTTTGAAAATTCTGTGAAGCGCTGTGTTATTAATTATTCCTGCGCGAAGAAAAGCAGTTCTGAAGTTTAACTATTAATTATATTTTTACGTAGCACATTATTTGGATAATTAAAATATCGATTGCAGCTGCAATTGTGCTGTAGAATAGATTAATGTCATTATTTAAGCTTTAACAGGAGTCATAAAAAACAAAAAAATTTAGTATAAACGACACGCTTACCTCAATGACAACTTTAATCCAATGCTAATAACACTAAAGTTACAATGATATACACTTCCAGTGTCTGTTCTTAAGGTGTTATGCATGACAAGCACACAATCCGAAATACGTTTTGGATTCGTTCCATGCTTTAAACAAATATTTTACTGTTAAAATACTACCACGTCCATATTGTTGTCGTTAAATGTTTCGTCACCGAAATGACGTCACACGAGATAGTAATAAATTGCGTAATCAAGTGATGAGAATAAAATACGGAAAACTGGTTTTATAATATATTTTTATAGAAATAATTGACGACTAAGAAAATAGGCTCGTGGTTAAGATTTTCTAAGCCTCGCAAAATAAACTTCGCTTTATTCGGCACCGACCTGGTATTCTCTATAATTTTCTTCAACTTTGCTTTTGTTTTAAATGAACATCACAGAATCAAAAGTAAACAAACGGGTATTGTTTATTCATGTTTGTTACTATATTTACAAAAGTAGTGCGGTCACGGAACTGGGCACTGTATAACTATGCGACAGCGTCTTGAAACCATTGGTGCGATTTAAGAAGCTCCGCCTTCGAAGGCGGTATCGCCGGCTTACGGGTTATGCAAAATGAACTCGTTCATTTTTCTAAAGAAAATTAAGAGTGAATGTAAATATTTAAGAATTGATTCTTATTTTTCGGGCATTTATGCAGTATGAACGCTCAGGGCGAGTTTTGAAAATTCCGTGAAGCGCGCTAGCGCTTCTCGGTAAATTTTTAATACTCGCCCTGAGAGTTCATACTGCATAAAAGCCCGAAAAATAAGAATCATTCCTTATATTTATATGTGTCCTTTGATTTGAAACAATTAAAACATATCCGAGCATAAAAACAACTCAGGATTGTATGCTTTTAGGGAGGCAACACCTGTTGTAATCTTAGTTTCGGGAACAGCTACTACCCGCCCCTTAAGGTTATGTTATTCATTATTCCTGCGCGAAGAAAAGCAGTTCTGAAGTTTCACTATTAATTATAATTTTACGTAGAACATTATTTGGATAATTAAAATATCGATTGCAGCTGCAATTGTGCTGTAGAATAGATTAATGCCATTATTTAAGCTTTATCAGGAGTCATAAAAAAAAAACACTTTAAATTTAGTATAAACGACACGCTTACCTCAATGACAACTTTAATCCAATGCTAATAACACTAAAGTTACAACGATATACACTTCCAGTGTCTGTTCTTAAGGTGTTATGGATGACAAACACACAATCCGTAATACGTTTTGGATTCGTTCTATGCTTTAATTTAATATTTAACTGTTAAAAATCCACCATGTCCATTATTGTTGTCCCAAAATGTTTCGTCATCGAAATGACGTCACACGAGATACGCCATAAATTGCGTAATCTAGTGATGAAAATAAAATACGGAAAGCTGGTTTGGTAATATATTTTGAAAGAAATATTTGACGACTAAGTAAATTGGTTTATTCAATTTTGCTTTTGTCTTAAATGAAACATCAAAGAAACAAAAGTAAACAAACGGGTAATGTTTATTCATGTTTGTTACTATATTAACAAAAGTAGTGCGATCACGGTACTGGGCACTGTATAATAACGCTTCAGCGTCTTGAAACCATTGGTCCGATTTTAGAAGCTCCGCCTTCGAAGGCGGTATCGCCGACTTACGGGTTACGCAAAATGAACTCGTTCATTTGTCTACAGAAAATTAAGAGTGAATGTAAATATTTGCTAGTAGTTGCTTTTAGTTCTTTCTCAAGTAGTTTGGCGAGGGATTGTATAGTATATATACCTATTTATATATTGGACTGGATTACTGTTAAAGATTATTAATGAACTGTCCAAAAGTTTTATTTATCAATGTTATTTTAATGAGTGTATGCTTATTCCAACTAACTTAATATCGCTGTCGATGAACCGCTTTCTTCAGTTATATGTCAGGTATCGTATTTTTTTTAATAATTTAAATAATATGTATTGTATATAGCAACTATATTTTAAGAAACAAATCTGTGATATGGGAAATATTGCAAAGATAGAAAACACTTTTAAGCATGGAATGGGGAAATCTATTTTTACAGAATCCTATAAGAGTAAGAACGTTGCCATCAAGAAGACAATACTTATTCTCAGTTTATTGAACATTTTATTCTGCTTGTTTTCTTCCATCTGAAACTCATTTACAGAAAGTTCTTGCTCCGTAATAACCCGCGGATTTTCAAACGTAATAATAGTACAAAAACTAAATTAAAGCATGATAACTACTTTGCTTAGAAGTAATGGATTTGACAATCTAGCTTTGTAAACATACTTATATAAAATACGCCGAATGTAAAAATCAATAATTGTCGCTGGTAGAATTTTATCTTACTTAGTAGAGAATACTCGTTTATAAAATTAATATATATATATATATATATTTATATATATAATTAGGAGATTATAATAATATCTAATAGCATAAAACAGAACTGTATATACATGTTCTGTTTTATGCTATTAGATATTATTATAATCTCCTAATTTATATGAGTATCTGCGATGAGTGAGAGGCATCTCCACCATTCTATCAAGACATGTGTGAATAGCATGCAAGAAAACACACCAAGTTTGGCGATATACGTGAAAAGTGTCTTGTGAACAAGACCAATGACAACTGAATGAAAAAGCGACACTCCGAATTCTAACGCGAAATTCATAATTATTTTAAGATTTGTTCTAAACAGCACATCCAAAATGATTATTTAAATATCTGACGTTCACGCATTCTTTTCGCAATCATTCACACACTACATCTAAACAATATTTACGTATTTTAAATATAAATGTTTTTAATAATTTAAAGGCTTTAAATATGTTTTTTTTCAAAATGAAAATAAGCTAACAATTTTGCGGTTTTATGATATTTTTTTGTAACACGTAAATTAATTGATCAATATTTTCATAATATTTATAATTAACAATTCAGTAATATATCTCTATTTATGTTTATTATTAACCTGTTTATGAAATATTCAAAGTAATTCGCTGGTCAATATGTCTGTATCTTTCTATTCATGTTTTCAGCAACACAGAGGTATAGTAATTAACAGTCTGTATCTGAACAACATTGTAAGAACATACCAGCGAGAAGGAAAGAATATATTGGTAAAGCATACTTGTGATTGAACCTATTTTGTTTTTTCGTTGTTAATAAGTCAATTATAGCTGATTTCTAGTTCTTAAGCGTGTATTGTTTCGTTTGTTTGCAACTTAATGAACTCGATTGAAATGATAATGATATCAAACTGAAACGAGATTTAAAATATGATATGACACTATCTAGCACCTGTATCTTGCAAAAACGCAGCTGAACAGTCACATCCAACGATGTTTAAAACACTGATAAACAATTTTCCTCACCTAAATTCGCATTGAATGATAGCTTATCACACATTTACTGATTAATGCTCCGGCTAATGAGTAACCCCTTTAAAAATACCAGTACTTAATTCACGTGTTACAGTGACCATTAATAGTGCACTGTATTGTAGAAAGTAGTGACAATGTATCTTATACTTTAATCGTCTACACTCATATGGTCAGTCATTTGGTGACTTACCATGGAGACACAAATGAACTCACTGAAGTTAGACGAGGTAATGGAGGATATTGGTGTGACAGAGGAAGTTATAAACTTAAGAAGGTACGTTAACCTTCTTATAGAGAAAATTATGTCACTCACGATAAAGCCTTGGCAAATCAAATCGCAAGTATATGTATTTGGAAGTCAAACTGAAGGATCAACAACACTAGGTATGAAGTCAGACACGGATATACTAAACTGTTCACACAAATTTATTGCCTGTACACATTCGTATAGCGGCCACGCCTTAAAAGGCTGCTCGGTGTTTCTCGTCATAAAGACTGCGATGTCGTTGCCACAATGCTGCAGTTTACAACTTGTGAAGCTGTATGATGATAATACCATAGTTCCGGTACACGTTGGGAACATGGATGACTGCATCAAGGCGAGAGTTGGTGATCAGTATTTATTGGACCAACAAAACCGTGTTTTGTTTTCTAATCAAATTGCATTCAATTCGTTTTCGTCGGACTGTGAACTATTCCCGCATAAAGTAGAACAAGAACAACACGGTCCGGCAACAACAGTAAATGGTGAAACTGACTACGTTTTTGCAATATATTGTTCATCGATGCCCGATGACTGCCGAGTTTTGTTTACTTCACAAAACCAGTCTGGTCATTGGCCCAAACTAGAAACAATAATAAAGGCCAATAAGTGTGGAGTGTACCTTGTGGCACCCGGAAACATCGGTCACACATTTACTTATGATCCGGTCAGATCAGCGGTGATAATGCATGTGCATTATGAGAGGGATTACTCAAATAGCCAGTGGCGAATGTCAACCAACATGATTGAACGGCTGCTAATGTTTGATTTTAACATCGTACAAATGAAGACATACGTAATTACAAAAATGATCAGGAAAGAGCTGCTCAAACCTATAGTCGGAGACCGTTTGAGCACATTTCATATGAAAACCGCGCTGTTTTTCACTGTCCAAACATTACCCGAAGATATATGGACGAAAGATAATCTCGTCCAATGTGTTCTCTACTGTCTAATTACACTTCGAAGATTCCTTAAACGTCGAGTGTGTCCACATTATACAGTTTCAAGTGTCAATTTGTTTTATGATAAACTTCATCTCTATGAATACCCAAAGATTGTTGACGTGCTGTTAGTCATTATTGAATCTCAACTGAAATGCATCGAACATATGCGCATGGACGATATCGGGGAGAGATTACTAGTATCAGTGAGAGAAAGCTCGAGCAAATCTAAATCGATGCCTTCAAATATTATTATTAATCGCCTAGTTATCAAATTTCTGAAAACGCCAATTAATCACATTCAAAAAGTTACAGACACGGTTAATGAAATGGTTGAATTCCACCTGGATGAATGTGCAGCAAACATTGAAACCTCGTTACAACACGGAAGTGAATATTTTGAAGAACTGGGTTTTGTATTAAAATATTTCTATAACACTTTTGCCTCAGTGAAAGCTTCTAAGTGTATTTCAATGAAGAGACCGATAAACGAGGACATCTTCAAAATGTACGAATTGTCTCTTGGCCCTACGCACATCCAAAATTACTTGAAGTACGCTTCAATGCTCGTTTGTACGAAAGAATACACGCGAGCAGAAGCTCTTCTTCGGCACGTTGAAGGCTTGATCTCACCGGATATGATCCACGTCTCTATAGATCGACCTGATGGATTGAACATGGTAGAAGCAATTCATACCGTACGAGCAAACACTATGCTTATCACTGGAACGTCATCTTCCAAAACTATGTTCATGAGGTATGTTTCAAAGATGCTTATTGACGTAAAATTTACAACGGAAGAGATAAGTTGCGTGCCAAGTCATCTTGTTTTTGAGATGTACAGAGCAGGCACAACAGCGGAATGTGGGGCTAGACAACGAAACAAAGCTTTCGTAAATTATATTATGAGGATGAAAAATGTTGCGGTTTACGCGAAACCCTTTTTACACTACCTTCAATATCTGTCATCAACGGATGTTGATTCGAAGCAGAAAGCTTTCATCATGCTGAAGGAATATTGCATAACGGAGCTAAATGTTCGCAAGCGGGGGCATATCGAAACCACACTTAACATGATGGGACATATTTTTGAGTTGGAAAACCACATTCCGGATGCTTGGAATACCTACAGGAACTCCGTGATGTGTGAGCCACGATATAATGCCGCTTATTGGCACCTTTTCCGTGTGCTTGGATACTTTATGTATGGTATGTTGATATTGTATGAGCATAGCAATCAATTACAGATAGCAGAATGATTTTATTGATACATGACTGACGAATATATTACGTTTTCACAAAACAGGATTTATTTAAAAAGCGTCGTGTTATTAATCATCATTTACCTGTCAAAGAGACTCGGGTGCAATGATCGCTGTGATTTCATGGATGGGATGTCTTCGGTTCGAGAAGCGCACGTGTTTTCTTGTTGCCTTGTTTTTTTATCAAACAGCTTATTTAATTGACAAAGCAAAGATTGCATTCCTGCCAAGATTTCAGTATACAAGATTGTTAATCGAGAGTAAAAATATTCCCCAGTTAGGGTGTCTCACTTTAAAAAAATGATATCCTTAATTTTCGACGGATGAGAGGATAACTAACAAATACTTGATATCATTATCAACCAAGGGCTATATGTATTTACGTACTATCAGATAAGATAAAGTTTTTAATAATATCTATACATTTTCATATGTACATGCATTGTTATTTCTAGAATTCTTACATATGCGACGTTATTATGCGGATTATTAGAATGCATCATATACATAAGCATGCATACAATTGTACGGATATGCAGTTACCGTCAGGTTTAGATGGCAACCGTAAGATCATGTCATTTCGCAACAAATAGTTTTGTATATGTTTGTAAATAACATAGAAAAATGTCATACACGTTTAAATGTTATTGTAATTCGAATCAATTAAATCCCTTAATGATTTCAAGTAACAATATTGTGTTTGTTCTTTCCTTCACGCCATACGTCCTCCGGTCTATGACCTTTTCATTACCACCTAGGACAATACAATAAGTATTCATACAAATTAGCCTCATAGCATCACATTTCAAATTGAATATCAATAAAAGAGAATAGATTTTAATTTAATTACCATTTAACTACTCAATAGTTATATATCCGGTTCACACCAGAGCACCAGAACAGTAAATTTCTGAAGACGATGAAATGAAAACCAAAACGAGTAAAAACTACATTTTGTCTTTATTAAATAGCGTTAGATACATAACATCAGATCATCGTTTTATATAATGTCATTGAAGATAACTGACACAGTTGTAAGGAACGGTCCACGACAGTACATCCTCTCCCTCTCATGACATCAAGCAAAGATAACGATAACATTCGACGTAGAGCGTCACTATTCATTATCGATCACCCAATGGTGGATGTCTACACACAATACTAAACTGCTGATGGAGTGATCTGAATTTTTACATCTTACAAATGAATACACTCATGCTTACGGAATGACCAGGAAAGAAATATTCAAACCAATAATTTGTTATTATAATTGGTAAGGATTTAAGCATGCTCGAATTCACGAAAACCGAATTGATGAACAAATATTTTAGTCTTGTTTAATCACATTCCGGAGTTTCTTGAAATGAAGCGCGTGTCCGCATGTCACAGTTTCTTCTGTTTTTTTGTTTGCTAACACATTTCAGGTGTTTGTATTTCACAAAGAAATTATTTCAACATATGTGATTAATTCGAGGCTTAACAGCATCCAGAACGTTCTTATAATATAAAATATTGTTATAGTCAGCTAGTACAGGATCGAGTTAAGTAAGCCTTCGCTCATTTTTGTTGTTCAACCCGTGCTTCTTATAACTGACATAGTCACAATAGTGTAAGCCGCCCAACTAACTTCAACGATCGAATTTTCCACGTTATTGTAATTATGCAATATTAAGTTGAATAAAAACATGACAGCGCATACAGTACTGAAGTGGAGTATATTTGTAAAAGCAACTGCAATATTTAAGCGGCTATTAAAAGCAACTACATGCATAGACATATAATTTTAATTAACAGTAAACATAATCCACTTCTACACAAGTCCTAAATATCCCAAACTGTCTTAGTTTCCCTTTAATATGTTCAATCTCGCGTGGAAATATTAATCAGCACATTCTTCTTTAGTCTTTTGAAACACAATCCGCTAATTAGCAAGGAAGGCTTAATGAAAATATCTAACTTCGTGATTAAAAACATGTAATATTAAGCCCTATAACAGACGTGTCTTCCCCAATATTCATTGAAACGAAACACATAAAAAAAATTACATTCTGTGTAAGTTATACTTTTTATGAACCATGCCTAAAATTTCCTTAAAATAGCATATTGTTTTCTTTGTTTGAGAACGCATTTGCGCAATCTTGTTGATGTTGTATTTTCGAGGGTATTCGCCTAAAATTGCATTTCGGCCTGTTGCCTATTTCATGCAAGAAATGTGCAGATAAACGATAATTATTTTTGTTTGGTATTCAATATTTATTAACACAAATTGTTCAAGTCATATATAAATTTATTAAACTGACTTAATATATTGACTTTCCCATGTAAAAGTTGCATATACCTGGCGTGCGGCAATTGCAAATGTCACATAGAACATAATGTCATAACAAGGTAAATCAGAATTCAGGGAATGTTAACATATATATATCAACTGATTTAAGAAATAATATCCATCAAGAAACATTTGTTATTCAAGATTGAGCAGTATGTTTTGTTTTCGTTTCCACGTGAAACGTGCTTACAGGAAAAACTATATCTTTTCTAAATCGCAATTACTGTTTAGAACGTTTGAATGTGTGTATTTATTCTTAAAACATCGTCGATATTGCCGTCAAAAATAATTTTAGACGTCGTTGATGAACATGAGGTAGTTAATAAACCTCTGTAACATCTCCAAGCCAGTGCAAAGAAATTTGTGGTCACTACTTGGGCAACTGAATTAATTTTTCTATTTAATAAATTCATGATTATTTAGAAGTTGCAATTTAAACAGCACATCCAAAATGATAACAGAAATATCGGAAAAGTAAACGTCTTATTTTCGCAACAATTTCCACACTACATCCAAACCGTATTGGTGATATTATTTAAATATGCTTTTAATAATGAACAGGTCCTTAACATTTTTACAGTGAAATAAGCTAGTTCGTTTTATGAACATGTCGAGCCGTTTAATGACAAAACCTTCAGTAGTACGAATTAGTTCCCGATTATAATTCACATGATATGTTTCCTTGTGTCTTTATATGTTTGTTAAGCATAAACATATACTTGTCTGAAACATTTCTTGGTAATTAATAATTATTAGGTCGCTAAATTCCGGGTAATTTTGACGATTTGTAAATGCTCGTATTTATTCGTTTGCGTTTGGAATACAAGAGGATGTATTTTTTTTAAACGCGTCGTAGGAATATTTCATCAATGTAATATCTTCAAAACAGAATACAACTATGAAAACAACACAACAAAAATGTTACTTATTTTACACCTATATAAATCCATTGAAGTAAAATGGTCAATATTTTTTTTATAATTTTACATTTCAAAAATGTATCTTTATGTATGTACATTATAAACCAGTTTATAAAATATTAAAAACGTATTAAGCTGGTTAAGAAATATTTTTTTATGTTTTAGCAAAAGTGAGGTATGGTAATTAACAATTTGTATCTAAACAACGAAATGGTAAAATCTCACAAAGCTTTGAAAAAGAGTTCCAATATGAATGCCCTTCAATAAATTAAGATAAGTGGTAAGGTTCTAGAAATTGTGTATGATGGATTGAAAGACTAAAACAATTAAATATATTAAAAGCGATTTAAATTTAAACTTATAAACTGTATTGTTTTACAGGTACGCCCTTTGTCTGGCACTTGTATTGGTGATCGATATAATTATGATATTAAAGAAATAAACAACAATTAAATATGTATTAGTGGAATCTTTCAACGGTTAAAACCAAAAGTTATCAAGTATTTGTCGTAAAGTTAATAAAATTGTTTAGTAAATTATGTATCACAAATAAAACAAATGCACATTTGAAGAAAATACCAGCGGGAAAATATTGATTTACCATAATTGTCATTTAGTGCGAGAAATTTAAAAAAAACCTATTATAATTTATTTCGGTTTATCGATCAATAAATACTGATTTTTAGTTCTGTAGCGAAGGAATTAAACCACAAGCACGTTAGTAACCCCCCAAGTATAAAACAGTATACACTAAATCAATTTTGTAAGTTGAATTTACCTAAAATGAGATAAAAGGCAATCGATTGACCGGATAATGTCGTGGGCTGTTTCATCTGTTGACGATGTAATGAACTTGATTGAAATAATAATGCTATCAAACTGAAACGAGATTGTTAAATATAATGTGACATAATTTCATATTTTTTTTTTAAATTACATCATTTACAAAGAAATATACATCTATTATAATGGTTTGTAGTGCTGGATACGATATTGGTAAAATGTTTGCGTCTAACTCTAAGTGAACAATGTGTGATGCAGATCAATGTTTTAAAATACCAACCCGATATTGGAAACAATAGCCCAAAGATTTGCCAAGTATTAATAAGTAGGCGTGAACAATTAACTACAACGCTATGTATAGAATACTGGATTTTTCAATTGACATAGGCGATATCAAATCGAAAGTGCATTTTATAAAATTGCTTATTTTGGTTGGATAAGATTATCTTAAATACTTAATTCATATGTCAATGTGACCATTAATATTGAACTGTTATTTAGAAAGTAGAAGTTATGTACCTCATACTATAATCGTTAATACACATATGGTAATTGATTACTTATGAAAGAGATACAAATGACCTCACTGAAGTTAGACGAAGTAATGGAGGATATAGGTGTGACAGAGGCACGTTTATCTTCTTATAGAAGCATTTGAATCAATTCTATTGAAGCCTTCGCAAGCCAATGTGCGAATATTTGGAAGTCAGAGTGAGGGATCAACAACAAAAGGTTTGGAGTCAGATACGGATGAACTTTTATATTCAAACAATTCGATTGCCTGTATAGATTTGTATTGTGACGCATGCTTAAAAGATTGCACGGCGCTTCTCGTGATAAAGAATGCAATGTCGTTGTCACAATGCTGCAGTTTACAGGTTGTAAAGCTGGGTAATGATAGAAACATAGTTCCGGTAACCGTTGAAAACATGGATGACTGTATAAGAGCAAAAATGAGTGATCAATACGTATTGGACCAACAAGGCCGCGTCTTGTGTTCTGATGGTTGTGCATTGAAAATGTTGTCGTTGGACTGTGTAGAATTGGGGCATGAAATAGAACAACACGGTCCGGCGATAACATTACATGGTGTAGCAGACGCCGTTTATGCAATAAATTGTTCTTCGATGCCAGATGACTGCCGACTTTTGTTTACTTAACTAAACCAGCATGGCCAATGGCCCAAATTTGAAACATAAAAAAGGCATCTAAGTGTGGAGTGTACCTTGTTGCAGCCGGAAACCTCGGTGGCACATTTGATTATGATCCGGTCATATCAGCGGTGACAATGGATGTGAATTATGCGTGGAATGACTTAAATAGCCAGTGGCGAATGTCAACCAACATGATTGAACGGCTGCTTATGTTTGATCTTAACATCATACAAATGAAGACTTACATTATAACAAAAATGATCAGGAAAAAATTCCTAAAACCTATAGTGGGAGAACGTTTGAGCACATTCCATATGAAAACCGCGATTTTTTTCACTGTCGAAACATTTTCCGAAGACATATGGACTAAAGATAATCTCGTCCAGTGTGTACTCTACTGTCTGATAACACTTCGACGATTCCTAAAACGTTGATTGTGTTCACATTATACAGTTTCTAGTGTCAATTTGTTTCATTACAAGCTTCAACTCCATGGATGCACAAAGATTATTGACGCAATGTCAGTCGTTATTAACTCTCAACTGAAATGAATCGAAACTATGCGTATGGACAATATCGGATTACTGGTATCAGTGAATGCAAGCTCGAGCATATCAAAATCGAGGCTTTTACATAGAAAAAATAACAACTGTCGCTGATTTTTACTGAACTGGTGATCACATTTCTGAAAGTTCCAATGAATTTGATCTATGCAGCTACGAACGAAACCTGCTTGCAGCTATTTGCAGAAAACATTGAAACTTCGTTACAACACGGAAGTGAATATTTAGAAGATCTGGGCTTTGTTTTAAAATATATCTACAACGTTTTAGCCTCTGTGAAAGCTTCTAAGAGCATTTCACTGAAGACACCAATACACGAAGACATCGTTAAAATGTACGAATGGTCTCTTAGTCCTACGCACATTCCAAATTACTTGAAGTGCGCTTCAATGCTCGTTTGCACACAACAGCAAACGCGAGCTGAAGCTCTTCTTCAGCACGTTGAAGGCATGATCTCATCGGATATGATACATGTCTCTATGAAACGACCTGCTATATTGGTACGAGCAAACACTATGCTTACCATTGAACTGTCATTTTCAAAAGATATTGTAATGAGGCATGTTTCAAAGATGCTTATTGACGTACAATTTACAACGGAAGAGATATGTTGCGTACCAAGTCATCTCGTGTTTAAGATGTACAGAACAGGCACAGAAAAGGAATGTGGGGCTAGAGAACGCAACAAAGATTTCGAAAATGATAGTAATGGGATGAATAATGTTTCGGTTGACGCGAAACCATTCTTACACTACCTTCAATATCTGTCATCAAAGTTGAAGGCGTATTGTTTAACGGAGCTAAACATGATGGGACATATTTTTGAGTTGAAAAACCACACCCCGGATGCGTGGAATATCTACAGAACATCCGTGAAATTAGTTCCACTGAATAATGCCGCTTATTGGCACCTTTTCCGTTTGCTTGGATACTTGATGTATGGAATGTTTATATTGTATAAGCATATCAATCCATTAAAGATAGCAGACTGATTCTTTTTATACACGACTGACGAATATATTATGTTTAACAGAATTTATTTACAAAGCGTCGTGTTATAAATCATCATGAACCTGTCTAACATACAGGGGTGCGATGATCCCTGTGAATTCGTTGATGTCATGTCTTAGGTTCGAGAATCGCACGTGTTTTCTTGTTGCCTTGTTTCTTATCCAGCAACGTATTAGATTGACAGGGTACGAGTCGCATTCCTGCCAAGATTCCAGTACACCGGATTGTAAATCGAGAGTAAAACTATTCCCCACTTGAGGTGTCTGACTTAAACAACCGATGACCCTTATGTGCGACGGATGAGATAATAAATTACAAACACAGGACATCATTATCAACCATGGGCTATATATAATCACGTACTATTTAGTAATATAAAGTTTTAAATAATATCTATACATGTTAATGTATACCGGAATTGTTATGTATTGTATTCTACATATGCGATGTGAGTATACGGATTATCAAATCAGAATGCATCGTTCACATAAACATGCACAAAGTTGTGAGGATATTAAATTACCGTCAGGTTTAGATGGCAAACGTCATATCATGTCATTTCACAACAATTCATATTGTGTATTTTTGTTAAGAAGAAAGGAAAAATGCCATACATGTATAACTGTTGTTGTGATACGAATCAATAAAATCACTTAATGATTTCCAAATGTATATCTTTATGTATACAGCCAGTACATTCTTAAGGTCAAGCATTTAACACAATCATGATTTCACAAATTGTCTTTGTACAATTTTTCATGTGAATACTAGAAAAACGCAATAACAAAATAGAAATAAGTGTTGTGTGAACAAACTTTGTACATATTTGCTTCTATATACGTTTGGATTTGTACATTTGGATGTCAGTATATTCTATAGTTAGACATGTAACTGGTTTCAAATTATGTTTGTTAATGTATACTTATTTTATTGAAGGCTTTGACCACATTGCAAGCAGTACTAGAGGACCTTACCTTGATCTGTATGTTTTCATAACAAATTCCCATATTCCCTTAAAGGTGGTTTTTAGTATATTACTTTTTATTAAATACGTGTTATTTGTATCGGTAAGTCCCGTAAGCATATATTGAAATCACGACTATTACTTTTGTCTGGTTGAATAAAGCTTGTACACATCGTTTTTGTCTGCATTATTTTACGGTCGAATAATTATTACAATTTGTTTACACGTTTAGTGATGCATTTTTTGGCATATCCTGTCGCATGATTGTTTGAAAGTTGAAAACAAACGCAAAGACGAGGTATTATAAATTGACAAATGAGAAATATGGCTCTAGAACTACTAGATTACAAAGCATTCGAAGGGCCTATAAAGAAAGAAGATGTCAACAGAGTTCTCTACATATTCCTAACCTCATTATTTAAGATAAACTGTATTGCTCCTTTCGGGTACACAATACGCTTATGTACCCCTGGGATTGATTTAGAGATTTCAGGCAGATGTTCTTTTTTTTTAATTCTATATGGTGGCTGAATTCTGAGTATTGTAAAGGATTGTTATGTTTATGGTTAAGCTACAAATTACAGGTTTTCTGCATGACATTAAATCTACTAGTTGAAACAAATATCACATTGTATTATGTTTCCAAATTGCAATACACATTTAAGAAAAATATATGTTTTACTGGCAATATCGTATCGAAAAAATGGATGTTATATTCACTGCAAAAGGTGAAACGTTCACGGCTTTGCTAGGTTTTCATGTTTTAGACAATTTTAGGTTGGTATGCAATTCAAACGCCGTCTTTAAATTTATAAACAATATCCATATTTTAACTACTTCATATGTGACAGAGCGCCATGCACATATAATAGACGATATATGTTTAACTATTGTGAGGATATTACTCAATATTTGCAACAAATATGTAAAATAGCATTCCTGTGTATGAAAAACAATCTGCTATTTTCTATACTCGTATTTAAACTGTTTGATTAGGCTTTTATCGATTTGTCCATGTATATGACCCTTCTCACGTTAATGAACGACCTTAATATGTAAATGTTGCCGACCTAGCTACGCACAATATGCGTACTTGTGTTCGAGTGGGTTGGGTTACATTTTCTTGCTAATGCTGACCTAAACACGATACTATTATTTTCATTAGTTTATTATCTGGTTACGTAAATCATAACACGTCAATTTTCCTGTTACTACTGAAGTTTTCCAGGGTTGTTCAACAATATCTGGCTTACGCTAACATTAACACGATAATATTCGTTTTATTAATTAATTATCTGTTTATGCAGATCATTACACGTTAAAATTAAGTTTAACCGAGATATTCCGCAATTTTGCTTACGCGACACTTTACACGATAATATTCCTGTTACTGGATAATGATCTGCAAACGTGAATCGTAAAACGATATTCCTGTTACCAAATGAGTTTTCTATAAACAAATTAAATAGTCGGAGGATCACGGCTCGCTTTGTTGAAGAGAATATTTTTGACAAGAGCAGTAATGTAATACATTTTCTACTAAACCACCTTATGTTGGATTTCGCACGAAGACTTCCGCAATATCTTGCTGATGTAAATCTTTACACGATAAAATCCTGTTACCAGTTTATATTCGCGATAATTTTCGCGTTAACTATTAAGCGTTTGCGTTCGTGTTACCAAATAAATATTACGACATTTATTTTGCTAGCAATTTAAGTCTTAACACGATTATGTAAATAGTCTTCCAAATTATCTGAATAATGCGATTTGATTCGTGATAATTATTGGCAATGTGAATCAGAAAACGTTAATATCTCTTTTACCATTTAAGGGAATGATTTTGTTAACTGAAATCATAGTTGTTTTGTTCCCAATTATTGGTGAAATGCATGACCGTTTGTCATGAGTTGAGATTTTGAAGCTTGCTCTCAATCCGCGTATGACATTAAGCAAAGATAAAAATAACATTTGAAATCTAGAGTTATTATTCATTATCATTCATATTCATGTCAGGCTGTGTTTGTCACTTTTCGCTTTTTAAATCTTTGGATTTTGAGCGCAAGTATGCGAAAATAGGATACGACGGGGCAATCGGTGTTTAGATTTTATTACATTTTTACAACACATGTCTTTTTCTAATCATGTAAATTTCTGTCAATATTGATTTTTAGTAAAGGTATCTAATGTTTATGTTATTTTTTTTTGTCGATTTTAATTGGAGTTGGAGTCGAAAGTGCATCATTTACGAATAGAGGAGGGATTCTTCATTTATTTAAACTATTGTATAAGTGTTCACATTAATTTACATGTACATTATTAATCTAGTGTTATAATTTAAAAGACACACACATGGATACACAGAATAGTAAAACGCTGTCGTTGAAATTAAACAAGATTATGGAGGATATAGGAGTGATGGAAGATGTTGTACAATTCAGGAGACACGTTTACATTCTTAATGAAACAATTCTAACAATTCATTGTTAACTTTTCAATTATAATGTACACATATTTGGAAGCCAAAGTGAGGGAGCTACTACGATAGATATGGGTTCGAACACGGACGTTCTTATGCATTTAAATAACATAAGTGTACGTTTGCATTTGTCGGAGTGCCATGCTACCGAAGACATGCATATATTTATTGTTGTTAAAGACACACTGTCGTTGCAGTTTACAGCTTGTTAAAAAAGATAATTATGGTAATCCATTTCCAATTACAATCGTGAACATGGCTGATGTAGTAACATTTGTTACCGGGTTCGAATACACGTTAGACCAAAAAGGCCGAATTTTGTTTTGTTACAATTTTTACGTTATACATATTCTCGGATGCGTGGCAAAAGTTGTCGGGTCACATAGAACAGCATGGTCCCGCAATAATAAAACTGGCTGTTTCGGATGGGGTGTGTGCCCTAAAGTGTCCATCATTTGCCAGAAGATTGCAAGTATTTTGTAAAAAGGCAAAATCAGCCTGGTCATTGGCCCAAACAAGGGACTATTGAAAAGGCACAGGAGTCAGGTTTATTCCTTGTGGCGACTGGAAATCTGAGTAACACATTTCATCATGATTCGGTCAATTTTCTGGGCTATATGAATGTAAAATATCAACAGAGTTGGCTTAATTCCCAGTGGCGAATGTCTACCAACATGGCTGAACGGCTCTTAATGTTTGACCTTAACATCGTTCAGATGAAGCCCTACGTCATAACAAAAATGATAAGAAAAGAGTTATTGAAGCCGAAAGTTGGTGACCGTAATAAGCACTGTTATTCACTGTTGAAAAATATCCAGAGGACATATGGAGGGCTGATAATGTTGTCCAGTGTACCGTCTACTGTCTCACTATTCTCAGGTGTTTTCTCAAACGTCGCATGTGTCCACATTATATCATATCGTCTGTCAATTTGTTTTTTGCAAAGATAAACATGTGTGAATTCCAGATGCTGATACAAATGCTGAATGATATGATTAACTCAAAATTGAAATGCATCCAAACCTTACGCATGGATCACATATTATATAGAATGTCCATAAGTGCAGTAATAGATAATTTGGTTTTGAAAGACAGGGATGAAAATCGCTCGTTTATTATCGAAGAATCAATGAAAAAGATTTTATTATGGTCACCTACATTTATTTTTGGAGCGATGCAGGTAATAACATGGCCCGAAAACTTTTTGCAGATCAGCGCAGAGAACATCCAAGATGCATAAGAACAAGGAAGTAAATAAAAAGCAGAACTCGATTACGTTTTTATAATAATCTTCAACACTTTAGCTTCCGTAAGAGCATCTTCATGCATGCCAAACAACAAACCTATTTCAGAAGATATTATCAACATATACGAATTCTCTTTAAGTCCTTTACATATCCAAAATTACCTAAAGTATTCTTCAATGTTTGTATGCACGCAGCAATACAGTCGAGCGGAAGCTCTACTTCAGCACGTGGAAAGCTTGCTCACATCGGATATGATTTTGGTCAGGATAAAGAGATCACATATGTTGACAGAAGCAGCTATGTGCGTCACAAGTGAAATGAATTCTCCAACAGACATTTTCATGAAATGTTCGTCAAAGATGTTAGTTGAGGTAGAATTTACAAGAGAAGAGATTTTCTGTGTACCTAGCCTTTTAAAATACAATATGTACAGAAGATTTAATGAAGATGGACTCAATCATGTTCAGCAATTTGCGTATGATATGTTAAAGGCACATGCGATAATTGACGCAAAGCCATTCTTGCACTATCTTCAGTCCCTGGTGACTAAAGACTGTGAAGCGAAGCGAATTGCGTGTACAAAGCTATATTCATGTTTTGAATCTGCGATAGATGTTGCCGGTTATATGGGCCAAATTGATACCACAATAAACATGATGACGCACACTCTGGAAAAAGATAATAGTTCATGTGATGCATGGAAAATGTATAAATGTTCCATCGTTTTTGTTCCTCGGTATAACGCTGCATATTGGCATATGTTTCGTTTACTTGGGCGTTATGTGTACGGTTACTAGGCAAGCACGGGAACAACTAAGCATATTCGCGTGTAAAACGAGAGAACACGAACAATTAAAAGGAAAGGAATCTCATTACGAATAATGAAACATAGTTCATAAGATACAGCTGGACTCAACGAATATAGTAATTTAATTATACAATAAGTTCAGAAAAGATCAATGTTCTAACATTGACAGATCATTTTGACGCAGTGTAAACCAAGTTGAGAAAGTTGTGCTGCATTCGAAATAATGTATATATGAATATATGAATATATTGAAAGTAAAAACAATATATTTATAATAAACATGTTATTTTATATATTTGAGAAATTTTATATGAATGCATAATACTTTCATTCTGTGCGTTTTTTGTAATGAGCTGTATTTAACGTGTATAGTTTGTACCCATTAACATATATAAGTTAATTTTTGTGTGGTGTAAGAAGTTGAAATACAAACACTCAAGTATTTCATTCTCCATCGTGTTTTTTATTCAAATCTCATCGCGTTGTGTGAAAATTAACCTGCACGAGTAACAAGCGTGTTAAGGTAAACGAATGATGCGGTGGCACGCGATTAACATGGGTAAATATGATGATCTTAAATGCTTAATTCACGAGTTAAAGTGACCATTAACAGTGCACTGGAGAAAGCCATGAATATATACCTCATACTCTAATGGTTAACACACATATGGTCATTTGGCGACATTTTATAGAGACAAAACAGGCCTCATTGAAGTGAGACGAAGTAATGGAGGTTATAGGAATGACATATGACGTTAAACGCTACAGAAGGCACGTTCACCTTCTTCTCGAAACAACTATAATAATTGTCAAAACAAGTCAATGTACCAATATTTGGAAGTCCGAGTGAGGGCTCCACCACAATAGGTATGAAATCAGACACAGATGCACTTTACTATTCTCAAGCTATGACGTAGTGTATTGCAAAAGTTTTGGGAAATGAACCACTGCGAGCCACATCGTAAACACCACAGGTGGAAGTAACGTACCCTAGATAGTATATGGGCCCAGGAGCCCAATATATTCAAATAAATATATAAAATCATGTTTAATGAGAGAGAAAATTGACAAAGAGCCATGAAAAAAAAATCCCCACCGTCTGATATTAGAATATATACAAGGTCATTAACTAGAATTAATCATAGACCTGTCTTCGCGGGCCGCAAAATGTCAAACATAGATTTAATCCAAAGCATCCCTTGGTCCTCTTATGGACAATTGGACAACCTTTCCAAAAAAAAATCTTCAAAGAAATCTGTTCAGCCGTTTACTCACAGTCGGCTGATAATCAAGCAAAATTTCGAGATTTTTTGTCCATTCGAATAAATCTGGGACAGACTCTCAAACAAAACTTTTGAGTTTTCTCCCCTTAATCGATAGGTCGCGTCCTATTACTTTAAAACAACAATTTTATTGGACGATATAAATGAAGTTGTTTTGAGAAAATTACTAATTATTCACTGCAAACATGAGAAAATCGCNAATAACATAAGTGTACGTTTGCATTTGTCGGAGTGCCATGCTACCGAATACATGCATATATTTATTGTTGTTAAAGACACACTGTCGTTGCCACAGTGTTGCAGTTTACAGCTTGTTAAAAAAGATAATTATGGTAATCCATTTCCAATTACAATCGTGAACATGGCTGATGTAGTAACATTTGTTACAGGGTTCGAATACACGTTAGACCAAAAAGGCCGAATTTTGTTTTGTTACAATTTTTACGTTATACATATTCTCGGATGCGGCAACTTTCCGAAAGCCGGCAAATCCACCTGCTTGCACCTCGTGGTCCATAACTACTTCCTGGCTTTGCTGGCCCGAACTTCAAACTGACTCTGCTTGCACAGAAAACTACCCTTCAGTTTTGCTTTGCAACAATATATACACTGTAGAACTGCTTCGATCGGAATTTGGAATATCTGCTTTATTCACTGCGAATTCCGTGATTAAATACGCTTATACTTCAACCTCCTATGACAATTCGTTAAGTCCTTCTCTGGTCGAACTATACATTTGCTATAAATTACTTAATTTAATGGGGAAAATAAAACAATGTTCAAATGTTACGTGACTTGGTGAAACTCCTAGGCCGTTCAATACGAGTTGTTCCTTCAAAGCTTAACTCGAACAAACTAAAACAAACAACAACAACAACACATGTCATTAAACTTTAGCTGAACCAGCAGGAGAGATACGTCATAATACAATGCGGCCTTTCTTTGTTACAAGAAACCACTTGCCAAACAGTGAGACACAGAGCAAATGCATTAGTAAAGACACATGAGCACATAGCAAAAGCACAATCTGTATTAGGTTTAATATTCAGATCACCGTTTTATCTTATGACATGGAAGATACTTCGCACAGATATTGGGAACGGCTCACTCCACTTCTTCCACCCCTCTCAATGCGCGTATGACATGAACCAAAGATAACGTTTATATTCGACATCGAGCGTCATTATTTGTGCTCAATAATAATGATATTTGGCTTTATTTCCCACTTATTGGCTCTGGATTACGAGCTCTTAAACAAGATATGAAGGAGCAAAGTCACAATGCAAGGTTGCATGATTATGATGCGAAATGTATAAAGCGAAATGTATAAAGCGATGAGATTTCTTAACTTCTCATTGTGTCTTGTGTAATCACCATTGTCCAATAGACGCAACTGTGTAATACTGTGTAAAAAGAATATAGAAACTTGAAAAATCACAATATAGCATTTTATTGTCAATCGTGTTTCGCAACTCCCCTCGCGTTTTGCGAACAATCAACCTGTGAGTAACAAGCATGTGAAAGTAACAGAATGATGAGATGTGTAGACACCATTGTCCAATATACGGAACTGTGTAAAAGTGTATTGAAACTCAATAAAGCATTTTATTGTTCATCTTGTTTCGCAAAATTCATCGCGTTTTGCGAACAATCAAGCTCAGTAGAAGAATGATGAGATGTAAAACTATAGTTATATCTGTTGTAGAATTTATACCGTCAAATTATACTTTTTGATGGTTAAATAGTGGTTTTATCACACAGCAATGTTTGACGTTTTACAACAATACACAGATGTATTATGTACGGAGGAATGATTCTGTAACCATTAAATAGATGTTAAGATTTCATTATAATTGGACAATAAATGTCTTTTTTTCAAATCATTTACATTTGTGTACAGATTAATAATAAGTAAAAAAAAGATCTTATTTTTTAGTTTGCAAACTCGTTTTCTGATTTCGCTCCTTCGCATCCTGGTGTCGCGTTCTCGAGCTTGTATTACAGGTATTGAAATGTTCTAAGAAAACGGTATCCACTAAAGGATCACAGCAATTATGACCTCGTGACATTCGTTTGATAGCGTTTGATCGTTTAAGGCAGGTAAAATATAATTTTATTTCAGTTGGAGTTAAATAAATGGGCCGAACAGGGAATCGAAATACGACATTACCAAATATAAGAAAGAACACATTATCTAGTGTAATATTATAATTAAAAACAAATTGATGCAAGCAATAATAAAACGCTGTCGTTGGAATAAGGGAGGTTATGAAGTTGTACAATTCTGGAGACGCATTCATCGTGATTAAAAAGCAACCATTTGTAACAAAATTGCGTTGGCTGGTTGTCAAAATTGGTCGGATAGCGTGGACCATTATGACCACCCAAAATTATGACTTGCGGTTACGGATGAAGTGTTTGTCCTTAATTGCTATCATTGCCAGAAGATTGCCATTGTTTTTTTGTAAATAGGCCACATCAGCCTGTGCATTGGACCAATCGAGGAACTATTGAAAATGCACAGGAGTCCGGAGTATTCCTTTTGGAGCCTGGAAATCTGAGTGATACATTTTCCCATGATTCGGTCAGTTTGCCTTGGTATTTGAATGTACAATATCCACGGGATTGGCTAAATTCCCATTGGCTAATGTCTACCAATATGAAAAATACACAGTTATTCACTGTTGAAAAATATCCTAGAGACAAACGGAGGGGCAAAAATAGTATCCAGTGTGTCCTCTATTGTCCTCTACCATGCTCATACGTTTTCTGAAAATTCGCTCGTCTTATTATATCATATCCTCGGTTAATTTGTTATGTGCGAAGTTTAACCAGTGTTAATGACCCATGCTGATAGTAGAAGTACTGAATTACATGCATATGATAAACTCGAAACTGAAATGCATCCACACGCTACGCATGAACGGCATCTTAAAAAAGAATGTCAATAGCTAAAGTATCATCTAGTTTGGACTTGCCAGACAGATGGAAAAAAGTGCCCTTTTATAAATAAAGAATTATTGTAAAAACATTTACCACTGCCACTGAACTTTATGTTTGGAATCACACATCAAACACCATGGCTCGAAACGTTTTACATGTCAGCGCAGGAAACGTGCAATCTCCGTAAGAACACTGAAGTTAATACATAACTGAACGCGACTATGTTTTGTTATATCTGCAGCACTAAATCTTCCGTAAGGGCATCTGCTTGCTTGGCAAACAACAAACCTATTTCAGGAAATATCATCAACATGTACGAGCTGTTTTTAAGTCCTCTACATATCCCGAATAACTTACATTTTGCGTTAATGCTCGTATGTATGCAGCAATACAGTCGATCGAAAGCTCTTCTTCAGTAAGTGGAAAGCTTGCGCACATTGGATGTGATTCCTATCATAAATTGACTAGAATGGCATTTAATTTAAGATCTAGTCACAATTAGTATTATATATGTATATATGTATATTGTTTATTGTTGTTTTGTGTTTGTGTCAACATTCGCACAACCATTAATCATTATTTCATGTCCATCATATACACCATAATTTTCATCACAATTGTTGTATATGCATTTATTCACACCGTCATTACATGTATTATGTATGTTGTTTGGCTATGTACAAATGTATTTGCCAATAAAATTGACTTGACTTGACCTATCACGATGGAGAGGTCATATCTGTTGACGGAAGCAGCTATGTGCGTCACAAGTGAAGTGAGATCTCCAACAGACATGTTTATGAGATGTGCGTCAAAGATGTTGGTTGAGGTAGAATTTAAACGAGAAGAGACTTTATGTATACATAGTGTTTCAGTATACGCAATGTACAAAAGATTTACAAAAGAATCGATCTTATAACATTTAAATATATAATATGCCAGTCAACGTAATGGCAATTCCCTTGTATTTTTTACATTTATATTAAAAACTAATTGTAACATAGGTTCGCAAATATGAGAACATTGTATGCTGTATAAAGTCAAAATATTACCATAAATGACAATACACTTTATTTAAGACTCCTGATTGAAGCAAAAAGTGATATTTTATTTTCAACTGAGAGTTTTGTAGTGTTTGATCGGTTCAAATATTGAACGAAATTAATGATAAATAACACACACTCTCTTATCTGATTGACTTTATTCATGTGCAAAATTTGACCATATACATACAACTTTACCATTTAATTGAGAGATTAAAAGAGATATTTTTAGTGCTTTTAAGCGTTCTCTGTTATTTTAAAATATACTTATTTATAACTTTCTGTAGTCGGTGTGGGTCCTCTGTGATTTGTGTGACTAACACAGGTAATACTTATTTTATGTACTTACTGCAAACCAATTGGTATTGTTTAATGTTTTATTAAGAATTCTTAATTGTTATTATGCATGTTTGATTTTGGCATATTCTTAATCAAACTATTAACAAAATGTTTTGTGTGTTTGAATAGTTACTATCAGAACGTGAAATAATTCAAGCAGGTTTTTTTACGTACGAGTGTGTGGATTGTAATGTGAACTGAAATAAAGCGACCGTGTTATGACAATTAAAACAACATATTTAAAGTGTGTTAACGATCAATCCGTGAATTTTAGTCATATCAAACTTCTATTCAAAAATATTTATTTATGTTTTTGGAATGCGAATGTCTGCATTTAAAATGCATATCATGGCGTATTACATGAATAAAATGTACGCACTCAAAACTCCTGGCAGTATATAGAACTAAACAAATGAATACTTTTGCGCATCCAAACTATTAACGGCATTGATAATTTAAAACATTTCTATTCTTGCTCAAATATTGCATTTTTGGGGCGATTGCCTTCTGCAATTCGCACCATTGGTAACATAATATACGTATACCGAAAATCAGTTGCAGAATAAATTAACCTAATTTCGCATCCAGATTCTGCATTCGCAAACAAAATAGCTCCGATCGCATGGTTTTAGTATTAATGCGCACAAACATTATCACGTGAGCAATTAAACATGTGTCATGGGGACAAAGTACTAGTCGCTGTATACACCTTCCATGAGGACTGCGTGTACCTCGGGTGCTAATGCCATAGTGAAAAGACGTTGCCATGGATGCAACGCGCGCTGTAAGCTGATGATGTCAAACTGTTACAATCCAAGGGTGTTTGTCGCACAGCGAGTGTGTTAACACCGTGAATGAGTGCAAAACTGGATTGAACTGGATTTATTTATGAGAATTTCAGAAGGGAAAAGTTTAATGCTGGTGAAAAAAAGCCGTTTTTTTGGGACCAGGTCCGTTTGGTTTGGAATCGGATCCGTTTTACGGCCTTTTTTAACTAGCAGAAAAAACCCTTAAAGTCTTATAATTTTATGACCTCAATTTGACGGTTTTTGGGTCGAATATTTGTCACATTCCACTAAAATAGTATACTCTTTGCCCATATTGCAGATAAAAAGCCACCCCCACCACACATCTACGCAATTTTTTGTTTGCTGTTGCAGAATTGTGTTGGTACCTCTGATGAATCAAGTGAATATATTTGATGCACATTTTATTAAAATAAAGCAATTTTAAGTTTTCAATGTGAAGTGCATGGTTATATACAATCCAGCCCAATCGCCCCACCAGTACTTTCAGTACTTTGATTTTAATTGTAATCCCTAAGTCACGTTATATAGAAAAAATAATTAACACTAATGGATACTTAATAAATTTCGTAAAAAAACTAGCATACGTGTGTTTGTTAAATAATTACGGGAAAACAAGTATGGCAACGTGCACTTGATAGAGAGATATCGATACATGAACGTTTGCCAAGAAAAACGTCATCTCCTCGTTGACCGTTGATCAGTGGTCACTAAAGGGCTGATGTCAACAAGTGAACCTGGCGTTATCTCAATCGGCATTTTCTATCTTAACACACGTTGACTGACTTGTTCGGACCAGTGGTCGACTTTAAATGATGGCTTAACAATAATGAGTCCCGGACTGTACAAAGTGAACTATGCGCGCATGTATAAAGTAGTAAAAAAATAACCAGGTCGTCACAATTACGATAACAAAAGTACGAGTGAGCTTAACTGTTAATACAATATTTTAGATAACAGGCAATATGATTCTTAAAAGCTCGTCAAACAAACAAGCGTGTTCTACTGATAAAAGAACGGATTTGCTAGTGATACGAGGATTTGCGAGCATACAAATATAGCACAATCGATGTTTAGAAGAAGTGTGTTATCAGTGGGATTGTTCTCAGTGTAAACATCTCGCTAGCAAATAAGAACCTTCATCGTTTTCGATGAGTGAATATCGGAACATAACCTTAAAATATTACTTATTAACATGATTATGTGTTTATCGTAGTGTTTAAATGTGTGCTATTTAAAATCGTTACTTTGATTCCACTTTTCCTTACATAATATTTGTTTAATTTATTTCATACGAACCGTAGGAAGGTATTCTGGAATCGATTTCACTGAGGCTAGACGAAGAAATGGAGGATATAGGAGTAACAGAGGATTTAATAAAGTTCAGAAGACACATGTTCAGTGTTCGAGAACTATTCATACCACTCTTATCTCCGCCATTCACAGCAAAAGCATACATAGTCGGAAGCCAAATTGAGGTGTCAACAACGATTGGAATGGATTCTGACTTGGATATGTGTGTGTATTTAAAAACAGTTATTACTCATTTGCAATTATCGGAATGCTGTTCTCCAGAATGCATTAATACATTACCTGTGAAAAGTTACCCATGGTCGTTGCCGCAGTGTTACAGTTTACAGCTAGTAATTTGCGATGACGATGGAAAACCTATTCCGTTGACAGTGAAAAACATGGACAAGTATTTCGAATCTGAAATAAGCAATCGATACATTTTGGACAAACAAAGTATTGTGTTACTCGATAGCAATTTCTTTGCATTTAAACAATTCAATGCGTGTGTAGAGAAATTCAATAACATAGTCCAAAAAGGCCATGCACTATCAAACCCAGGCAAAAGTGATTTCGTATNATCAAGTTGACAAGTATAAAGGTACGTTTACACATATGAGTACACACCCTTTAATCCCTGCAGACCTGGATCACCTTTAGGTCCTGGCATGCCTGTTAAGGTACAATGCGTTTTAACTACAGCTAGGTAAGTGCTGAAACAACTTTAAATAAATACCGAACTTTATTAATACTAATACATTATTGCTATTGCGGTACAGATATTTCCACTACATTTCAAACAGCAGCTGCTTCGGACATGACTGCTTACGCAACACCACTACCACCACACAAGCATCTCGCCAGGAATTATCGCAAATATTACCCCCTTTTTACAAATCATACAACCAAACGACTAAAATTGACTCTTCAATCACAAAACTGACTTTTTTTTGTTAAGGACTTAAAACCCGAGTACGCCACATAACCTGCAGAGCCCTACCCGTGTCACCCTTTGTTCCATTTAATCCCGGAAGACCGGGATCCCCTTTGTCGCCAGGAGGACCCAATGGCCCATGACTTCCGTTGACACCCTGAGGTCCCGTGTCTCCCTTCATACCGGGGTTGCCCTGTGGTCCTGCGAAATTAATAATACTCAAAATAATATTAAGGTTTGCCAGACGCGTAGGAGCAGGGATTGTTTTAGAAATATTATCGAGCAAACATAATTAATGTTAGAAGTATTTAAAATTGTCTACGACTCGTAAAACAAAAGTTCCGCGACCTAAATAAAAAAACTGGAAACTATCTGCGTACTTAGTGCATGCGGTTGATTTAGATACGTATTTTTCTGTATTGACATGATATACTATGATAACATATGATTTAAAACAAATATGATCTTAGAACAACCTTTTCTTCTATAGGTAATATGCCAATTTGTTTTCCCTTGTAAGCGTAATCAGTGTATCATTTCTCGTGATGTCAGGAACATGTTTCGATTCAAACAATTTTCTTACCTGGAACGCACAGCTTGGAGTTGTTTAAACAGCTGCTGAGAAGAATCTGTTCCTGTAATCACGAAATACAATGGTCTTTTATGTTGAGTTCATGTTGGCACAGGGTTACATTCACGAATATATCTCATAAGAAGAAGGCATTTTTTTTATTATTTTTTTATTTCATAACTGTGTACTCTTAACATTTATTATAAACAGTGAATCTCGAAGTGGTTTGAAATTTCACTACGAAGATAGTCATAATAGTTATGTGTTATATCCATCCACCCGATAAGGAAAAGGTTTTATATAAAACGTTTGTTCAATAGACGTGGCATGTCATTACAATGTGAATACTCGTCCACCAGATTTGATTTTCTTATCGCTATAAATATACCTCGACTAATTGTCAAAATAAAATATCTCTGAAAAACCATGCAACTCACTTGTGCTACCATCATGTCTGTCAACATTTGCTGCAGTGATCCGCTGACTACTCGTTTGTGCGCATGCGCGTTCTCTTCGGTCTCCGCCACTATCACTTCCGGTCTACTAGACAGCGTCTTAAATTATGCAATACTAGTACATTTGAACATCTAGTAGTCTGAACGCGTACATTCAAAAAACGATGTTCACTTTGAATGTCCCCAGTTGGATATAAATACAATTATGGTGTTTATGTCCATACATATCGGTTTAAACATATCATTATTTTGTTGTGCAAAGTCTCTTATATTTGTTGGGGTTTTGTGTTTGTGAGATGAATGGAATTTTTAAATAAACAGTACATCAATATTTACAAATAAAGAACATATTTTATACATCACCTTGTGAGTATATTGTTATAAATATTTATTATGCGGTAACCTATAATGCGACAAATGCTTATTAGGAGTAAAACGTAAAATGTTCCTCTGTCTAAAACCAACGGATCACACATCGTACAATCGTACAAATAAACCTGTGTTACCATGACACTGTTCAGCGCGTTTTCAAGCCCATTTCTTGCGCACTGCGATTTTAACTGGACCAGGAGACGCTGGCTTTCCTCGTATTTCTCTTGCAACTTGTTCGTCCATGTTAACTAAAATAATTGCGAAACAAACACGAACAATTAAATCGGGTGCTGTTGTGTTAAATATAACGTAAGATTCATGGTTACCAGTGCTGACGGACTATATGTTTGCAAACACATTTTGGTGGAATTAGATTTCAAGTTTCAAGTCTAACACATGACAGGGTGTGAGTCATATTTAAAGCATGTTTTCGTCCGATCCATCAACATCTGCCCTTTTCCCCTTCAGTGTTTCCATGAGCGGTCAATCGAATATGTTTTTTTCTCATTGCGTCCATATTCGTATATTCGTCAAAGATGTATACATACAATACCTAAATATACAACAATAACATCTGATGGAATTAACTGAAAAGAAATGACAATGGCGAACTTATTTCATGTTGCTTGGTGTATATTATTTATACAGAATATATTCTTAACATAATAAACCCAGGAACATTTATCAGTTGCAATCGGTCTATAAAATCTCGCGATAAAGTATCCAAAATTAATCTCTTCTTTGAAAGATCGGAAACTCCATGCAGTGGCTACTTCTTAAAACGGGTTATCGGTACACACAGTTTTCATAAGTTTAATCCTTCCAGATATGGAAGGACTTTAAGTTTGAGACTTGTTCTTTTTTATGCAAATTAGTGTTATTCTCTTTAATCACTATTTTTTTTTAATATCGTTTACAGTAAAAAAATTATAGGGAAAAGAATTTATGTAAAATATATAAAGTATTTAAATGGGAAATCAACATGAGGTGCGTCGTGGCAGTAGGGATATGATATACCGATACTCGGAACAGTCACGTCTCTGAGTTTTTCTGGCGAGGTGGGGTAGGGCTGTAACACGGCACTAAGTAACAAAACTCTATGAACCTCAAAATTCCTGGATATGTATAAATTTATATACATGCACGGATTCAATGAAGTAATAGTATGCACATGTATTTCAATAATACTATTAAGCGATCCTTAAGCGTTACAAATGTCAACTATGCGACTCGTTATCTCTAGATAACAGTTTGTGCGTGTCGTTTCATAACGATACATAAGAGACTTTACATTGAATAGTGCTTCCAAAATTATAAAGAGAAACTGAAATACGAAATATATCTTATTTATCTGACTGATATCAAGAAATAAAACACCAAACACATGAACTTTCATGTAAATCACATGTATATTTTACCTGTAATATTGTGACTGTAGTAAAACAAATGGTAACAGCTGCCAGAAATGTCGCCAAAATATACACAGATCGTTTACTCTCTGAGATTTCCATGTTTATCAGCATAACCATGAGGCCAACTTGTGAAGACGTGTTCTAAATTATTTCTTATCAGCCCTAAGTATCAACAGTGCATTCAAGTTATTGACCATGTGGTCATAAGCTGATTATCATTCCCAATCGGCAAGTGTTTCTGCTTTGAAAACTTATCGAAGAGAAAAAGTATTTATCTAAAATGGAATTTTGAAACAACAAACCTTGCTGGTTTATGTAGGGTTTGCATACGGCAATCTTATACCATCGCTTGCCCTGAGTGTTGTTATATAAGTAACATATCAACAAGGGACAATTAAACGTTTGGGCTGGAAACAAAGCACAATGTATGCTATTTGGCTGCATAATACAATGTTTGATATTCTTTAAAACAAAATTAAAGATCATATGTCTACTAGGAAATATTGTTTAATAAAAAAGAACAATTTTACATCAAATATTTGTAAACTTGAAAAATCAATACGCTACAATCACGCTATAAAAAACGATCAAAATGTATAAAATATTAATCAATATCAGACACAAGTAAGTTGAAGAAAAATATTTATCTCAGACAATATCTGTGTAACCGCCCTTTAAACTTTAAATGCCAAGGAGAGTCCTATTATAGATATAGATAACACTACAATGCATTACAGAGGTCATTTGCTAGTAGTTGATTTTAGTTGTTTGTTACGTATTTTCGCCCTAAAGATGGATTGAATAGTATATATACATATGTTTACATGTATTGGACTAGATTACTGATATAGATTATTAATTAACTGTCCAAAAGTTTGATTTTTCAATGTTATTTCAATGAGTGTATGCTTATTCCAACTAACTTAATATCGCTGTCGATGAACCCGCTTTCTTCAGTTATCTGTCAGGTATCGTTTTAACGTCATTCTCTCAAGACATGTGTGAATAGCATGCAAGAGAAAAAAAACACGCCAAGTTCGGCGATATATTTAAAAAGTGTCTTGTGAACAAGATAAATGGCAACTGAATGAAAAAGTGGCACTCCCCATTCTAAAGGGAAATTCATAATTATTTAGAAGACTTGTTGTAAACAGCACATCCAACGATGTTGGTGATCAGTACGTATTTGACCAACAAAACCGTGTTTTGCTTTCTAATCATATTGCATTGAAATCGTTTTCGTCGGACTGTGAACAATTCGCGTATGAATCAGAATAAGAACAACACGGTCCGGCAATAACAGTAGATGGTGAAACTGACGTCGTTTTCGCAATCTATTGTTTATCGATGCCCGATGGCTGCCAAGTTTTGTTTACCTCACAAAACAGCCCGATCATTGGCCCAAACTAAAAACAAAAATAAAGGCCAATAAGTGTGGAATGTACCTTGTGGCACCCGGAAACCTCAGTCACACGTTTACTTATGATTCGGTCGGATTAGCGGTGATAATGCATGTGCGTTATGCGAGGGATTACTTAAATAGCCAGTGGCGAATGTCAACCAACATGATTGAACGGCTACTAATGTTTGATCTTAATATCGTACTAATGAAAACATACATTATAACAAAAATGATCAGGCAAGAGCTGCTCAAACCTTTAGTCGGAGACCGTTTGAGGACATTTCATATGAAAACCGCACTGTTGTTCACTGTCGAAACAATACCTCTCGTCCAATGTGTTCTCTACTGTCTAATCACACTTCGAAGATTCATTAAACGTCGAGTGTGTCCACATTATTCAGTTTCAAGTGTCAATTTGTTTTATGATAAACTTCAACTTTATGAATACCCAAAGACTATTGACGTGCTGTCAGTCATAATTAAATCTCAACTGAAATACATCGAACATTTGCGCATGGACAATATCGGGGAGAGATTACTGGTATCAGTGAGAGCAAGCTCGAGCATATCGCTGATTATTACTCGCCTAGTTACCAAATTTCTGAAAATGCCAATTAATCACATCTATGAAGTTACATACACGGTTAATGAAATGGTTAAAATCCACCTTCACCTCTGTGCAGCAAAAATTGAAACCTCGTTACAACACAGAAGTGAATATTTTGAAGAACTGGGTTGTGTATTAAAATATTTCTATAACACTTTAGCCTCAGTGAAAGCTTCTAAGTGCATTTTAATGAAGAGACCGATAAACGAGGACATCTTTAAAATGCACGAATTGTCTCTAAGCCCTACGCACATCCCGAATTTCTTAAAGTACGCGCTTCAATGCTTATTTGTACGAAAGAATACACGCGAGCAGAAGCTCTTCTTCGGCACGTTGAAGGCTTGATCTCACCGGATATGATCCAAGTCTCTATAGATCGACCTGATGGATTGAACATGGCAAAAGCAATTCATACCGTACGAGCAAACACTATGCTTACCACTGGAATGTCATCTTCGAAAAATATGTTCATGAGGTATGTTTCAAAGATGCTTATTGACGTAAAATTTACAACGGAAGAGATAAGTTGCGTGCCAAGTCATCTTGTTTTTGAGATGTACAGAGCAGTCACATCAGCGGAATGCGGGGCTAGAGAACGAAACAAAGCTTTCGTAAATTATATTATAAGGATGAATAATGTTGCGGTTTACGCGAAACCCTTCTTACACTACCTTCAATATCTGACAAAGCAACGATTGCATTCCTGCCAAGATTCCTGTTTACAAGATTGTTAATCGAGAGTAAAAATATTCCCCACTTAGGGTGTCTCACTTAAAAAAAAGATATCCTTAATTTTCGACGGATGAGAGGATTACTAACAAATACTTGATATCATTATCAACGAAGGGCTATATGTATTTACGTACAATTAGATAAGATAAAGTTTGTAATGATATCTATACATTTTCATAATGTACATGCATTGTTATTTCTGGTATTCTTACATATGCGAGGTTATTATGCGGATAATTAGAATACATCGTATACATTAGCATGCACACAATTGTACGGATATGCAGTTACCGTCAGGTTTAGATGGAAACCGTAAGATCATGTCATTTCACAGCAAATAATATTGTGTATGTTTGTAAATAACATAGGAAAATGCCATACATGTTTAAATGTTATTGTGATACTAATCAATATAACATAATTATGTCCAAATGTATATTTTATATTAATACAGACAGTACATACTTAAGGTTGAGCATTCAACAAGATCATGAGTTCGCAATAATTCTTCGTTCATTTTTCATTATGAATTTTAGAAACACACAATAACAAAATAGCAATTAGTGTTATTCGAAGCAATACTGTGTAAACTAACTGCTGCCTACGATCGTAAATATTGTTTTACATATTTGATTCTATATGCATATGGATGTGTAGATGTGTATGTTAGTATGTTCCATAGTTACACACTTAATTGGTAGAAATTATATATTTAAGAATATTGACACATTTTAATGAGGGCCTCGACCATATTGCAAGCAATGCAAGGATACTTCACATTTATCTAAATGTTTTCGTTGCCGATTCCCTTTGTTCATTTTTGGGTGGTTTTATTCTATTACTTTTTAACTTTTATAGCTGAAAACATTGACCCGATCATGCTGCAGCACTTAACTATGCGTTGCTGTTTATAAACTATAATACAATTTATATGTGTCAGTTCCGTAAGCATATCTTCGAAATCACGACGATTACTTTTTATCAGATGTCGTAACAGATTTGAGGTTTAAATAATCGTGGTGCGTCGATCAGATGGAGAAGTGAGTAACGTTTTTAAATGTGTAAATGTTGTGGGGTTGTTTTTCGAAATCCATTAAGCTTATACAAATAGTTTTTTTCTGCATGATTTTATTCTCGAAATTTATTGAATATTTCATCACACGTTTAGTGATACCTTTTTGGTTGCATATAACTGTCGCTTGCTTTTTTGAAAGTCTTGACGAGAAAACAGTAGTGCAATGCCGTTTAAGTACATTCACTAAATTCATAGAAGAGGCATCATACTTTGATGACACATATAGCTCCGAAACACATCTGGAACTATTAAGCATCCGTGAGAGCCCTTGAATACATAGCATATAACGAGCCTAAAAAGGTAAAAAGATGTCAATGTATGAGTTTTCTACATAGTTCTGACCTAATTATTTAAAATACGCTTCATTGCTCTATTTGAACAAAAAGTAATCTAATGTACCATAAGTTTGATTTTGGGATTTCAAGCAAGTGTTTTTTTTCTTAAAATACTATCAAATGGCTGCGTTGAAAGTACTGTGAAGTTCCAGGATTGTTTATTAGATACATGAACACAAATTTTACTGCAGAAAGCAAATGTTTGATGATGTTTGTATAAGAGGTATCCAATGAATTTTGATTAATAGTTCATGCAATTACGTTTAAGATACACATATGCCAAATAACTTTGTCCATATATTTTGTGGTTCTGGTTAAGCTATGTATACTGTATTCAAATCCACAAATTACATGTAATCTGTATGAATTAAAATTTATTTTTTTCGAAAAAAAAAGAATTTGACATTATATAGTGTTTAATAAATTAAAAACAAACTAAAGAAAATATGTGTTTTATTGCTCACATAGTATTTTAGTACATTTAAACATCCGTATTTTAACTCCAATATATGTAGAGAAACGATACAATGGACGATATAAATTAAGTTGTTGTGAGGACATAGGCTTTTACCGACCCGCCCATGTTTTTGACGAACCTCACGTTAATTTAACGGCCTTTATATGTACACAGTTTAGTGAGATAATAGTATGTACATGTTAATCCAAATACGCTAAAGGAGATCAGAGGCGTGTTTTAAATAAAATAAAATATGCGCATAGCATTCGTAAAGAACTGCCGTACGATAACACATAAAGTTCGCGATAATTATCTCGTTTACCACATAGGTTTAATAGTTTATTTAAGTTTCATCCAAAATCAGCGCTATAGATAACTTTTGGGGTATATTGGGTAATCACCCCCTGTTTTTGACAACAATAGGGTTTTTGTAAATTCAATAGAGTTTAAGCAAACATTTTCACGCGCTACTTTTAAGCTTAATTGGGTTTTTCACCCCCGGTTTTTAACTCAATAGGGTAATTTAGGTAATGCCATATATAATATAATAAAAATCTACTAAGGTTACTATATTATTTATACAAATGGAATGTAAAAAGGTACCTGTACATAACAAAAAACAATTACTGAATTTCTGATCAAAGTCTGGTCCTTAAATTGTACACTACAAGATCTGCCTGATAACATTTTCATGTGAAAAATAAACATTTGTAGCAAAATCTCCGATAATAACGGGCGAACTACATTCTCAAAAGAAATGATCACATCTTGCAACAGATCTTTCAGCAAAGTAGCACAGAAGTTTTCGGTTTCCTCAATACTCTGGGGTAAATACCTGTCTCAAGTGTTTGTTTGTGTAACGACTCCCGTTTTACGTCCACGAGTGGCCATTGTTGTTGTTGTAGTTGTAAGATTCCCCCGTTGACTTTGCGAGGTACCCAAGGTGAAGAGCTGTAGTTCTGCCCTTGGTAGTTTGAGGTTGGCGGCCTCTGGTAGTGTCTGATGCTGTCTCACAGAATGAATCCTCAAAAAAAATCACAAAATTATATACGCTCGCGATAAAAGCACGCCTATGTACGTTATATTAGGTATCCGGATATTAAAAAGAGTGTCCATCGCGATTAAATGTAAGAAAAACCGATATGCCATTTTGATTATTTCAGAAAATGAAAGTAGAAAATCGGACGGGTCTACAAATAATAACAATACTACCCCAAAGATTGATAACGGCTGAAAGACTGCCTTCTTTTCATCATAGGACGGGATATAAACTTATCTGGTACATTTTTGTACGGAAAATAACCAGTCTAAAAATACGCCCGGTGTTCGTAAGAATTGCGTTTCGTGACCCAAGGTTTTTTACGGGAATTACGTTATTAAATTTGTATTTGCGTTTTTGTACGCTTTATTTTGAATTTAATTACGTTTTTGGTTATTTTAATTGCGTATTAACGCAAATACGCTTGTTATCTATAGCGCTGTCCACAATTCATCATAACGATTATTTTAATCAAAGATGCATAGCATGTATGAATGTGGCCATTCTTAGCGAATTATAAGAGACTTTATATCACAATCTCATAAAAGCTGACATAAAATACAACATAACATAATATATTACACTTATCAAACTAAAATGTATCTATTTAAAGTTTTAATAATTATAATGTTCAATGTAAAACTAATATATTTACATATTAAAACTTTATTAATTTCTGCTAATCAAGACAATTAGGTATTTTTCTAAAATGGTATTAAAACATTTCACTAAGAGTTGATGTTTTCAGGTAACTTTACAAACTATTTTCCGTTTAAAATCATACGTTTTGTCTTAACCACGTGCGATTCGTGAAAAACATCACGAAAACTAGTTGGCGTTCGCGAAATAAATCATGTTATTACTTACTGATTGCGATGTTAATCTGAGTATTAAGTTACCGTGTATGTAAATGTTTATGATACTATATTATTAAACTAAATGATCTTAAAGTTACATCTAACGCCGTCCTTAGCACGATAATAATACTGTTAGTAGTTAATTATCTGTTTACGGCAATCATAAGACGTTTATTTTACTGTTACCACTTAAGCTTGTCCGACCTTAACACTATGTTATTCTTGTTACTAGTTAGTATTAATGTTTCCACTTACGCTTGTCTCCTTAATGCGATACTTTTCCTGTTACTAGATAATAATATGCGAACGTAAATCATGAAACGCTAATGTTCCATTTACCACTTACGTTATTGTTGTATTATCTGGCAATTTACTTTTTAACACGCAAATATTCCTGATACAACTTAATTTGCACCCGAGGTCTTCAAAAATTATTTGAATTACGAGATACGTTTCGTTATAATTATCTAAAAGTGTAAATCATAACACATAAATATCCCTGTTACCACTTAAAATAATGTTTTTGTTAACTGTAATCATGGTGTCAGTTTGTTGTACTATCATGCCAAAATTGATTTTAGAAGAAAAATAATTGACATAGAAAACTATCGCAAAGACTAACCAGATGCACGATAAATAAACAATGTTACTTAAGTGTTTAACATATGTGTTTATCGTATGCCACCGTAATAACAAATAGGGAATCGAAAGAATCTTTGTGTTTAAACCTACTCAAAATACGCAAAGACCGTTTAAACAACGTTACTTCCTCAACAAGTGATCGCAAATTTAGCCAGTATACACACCCATCGTTTGAATAAGTACTTTTCAATGGTATCAAATATCATCTTTTCATTTCAGTCATAAACGTTAAACGATTATATATGTGTAACTTTAGAAGTCTTTCAAATCAGGAGACATGGTCATCTTCTTTAATAAACAATTGAATAACTTCTGCTGAAACACGTGGATACGTACCCTATCAGCTAAACCCATAGCTTATCTGGACCCCGGTGACTTACCGCCGAATACTATGGCACAACGACTGGAACACTGAAAGTGACATAGTCCCTGTAACCAACAAGAATGCATGAACACAATACTGGAAACTCGTATCGTGAAAAGGTGTTTTAATTCAAAATTCCGTAAAACATGATAAAATACAATATAAAAATACATGTCTAAAATGGCACATGATAACATGACATAATTATTTTAACATTATGTGCCAATGCAATAACTTATCTAGGCGGACCGGAAATCGCCACCAGGAGAAACGATGCCGTCCAGTCAATTATTTATTCGTTATGTTTTTAGAAGCACATCCACAATTATTATAGAAGTGTCGAACAGTTTATTCTCCTTATTTTCACAACAATTCACACACTGCATTCGAATCGTTTTATTAATTTTATTTTAACATGCTTTTGATAATAAACATGCCTTAAATGTTCCTTATCGTTAAAATAAGCTCGTTTGTTTTAAAAACAGATCGAGCCGTTAAATTACAAAAACCTTTAGTAGTTTTAAAATTCTCATGATGTCAAATAACTTGTTTCGATGTTTTCGTTGTATCTTCACATGTTTGTTAAGCATTTATAGATAACTGCCCGGATCTTTATTTGCGGATAAAAAAAATAAGGTTACGGAATAATTGGGATGTGCGGTGCTATACTCACTAACTCTCTAAAATAATCATCTTGAATTACTGGAAGACATGTTTCCAGTTTATGACACTCGTTTTTTTATATTCTTTTCTGACTGAGTTCGGGGTTACAATCAAATAAAAAGTAGACGAAAAAAACATTGAAAAAAAATGTGATTAGTGTCAAGTTATTTCTTACATATCGCATGACATACTGTGTGTGTGTTTTTTTTTTAAATTAATTTAGCGTAGAATGCTATTTAAGGAATTGTATAGTTGTGCGGATCTCTACGTGCAAAATGCTTACTTTTTGTTGTAAAATTGAAGGTTTTAATAAGTATAGTGTGACGTTTATTGATATGCTATTTATAGAACTTTGGGATTTTCCAATTTAAATTAACAATAGGAAATCGAAAGTACATTATATAAAATTGTTTATGTTGGTTGGATAAGATGACCTTAAATACTAAATTCACATTTTATTGGGATCATTAATAGTGACTTTGTATGTAGAAAGTAGTGACTATGTACCTTATACTTGAATCGCCAACACTCATATGGTCATTTTGTGACTTATGATGGAGACTAAAATGTTCTCACTGGTGTTAGACAAAATAATGGAGGATATAGGTGTGACAGAGGAAGTTATAAACTTCAGAAGGCACTTTAACCTTTTTAAAGAGACAATTATGTCAATCCTGCGAAAGCCTTTGCAAACGCAAATACATATATTTGGAAGTCAAACTGAGGGATCAACAACAATAGGTATGAAGTCAGACACGGATATACTTTTCTGTTCAGACAAATGTATTGCCTGTTCACATTCGTATTGCGGCCACGACTTAAAAGGTTGGGAGGTGTTTCTCGTCATAAAGACTGCGACGTCGTTGCCACAATGCTGCAGTTTACAACTTGTGAAGATGTATGATGATACTAACATAGTTCCGGTAAACGTTGAAAACATGGATGACTGCATCAAGGCAAGAGTTGGTGATCAGTACGTATTGGACCACCAAAACCGTGTTTTGTTTTCTAATCAAAATGCATTGAATTTGTTTTCTTCGGACTGTGAACACTACCTGTATGGAGTAGAACAAGAACAACACGGTCCGGCATTAACATTAGATGGTAAAACTGACATCGTTTTCGCAATATATTGTTCATCGATGCCCGATGACTGCCGAGTTTTGTTTACCACACAAAACCAGCCCGATCATTGGCCCAAAATTGAGACCAAAATACAGGCCAATAAGTGTGCAATGTACCTAGTGGCACCCGGAAACCTCAGTCACACATTTACTTATGATCCGGTCGGATCAGCGGTGATAATGCATGTGCGTTATGTGAGGGATTACTTAAATAGCCAGTGGCGAATGTCAACCAACATGATTGAACGGCTGCTAATGTTTGATCTTAACATCGTACAAATGAAGACATACATTCTAACAAAAATGATCAGGAAAGAGCTGCTCAAACCTATAGTCGGAGACCGTTTATGCACATTTCATTTGAAAACCGCGCTTTTTTTCACTGTCGAAACATTTCCAGAAGATATATGGACGAAAGAGAATCTCGTCCAATGTGTTCTCTACTGTCTGCTTACACTTCGACGATTCCTCAAACGTCGAATTTGTCCACATTATACAGTTTCCGGTGTCAATTTGTTTTCTGATAAGCTTCAATGCTATGAATACCCAAAGATTATTGACGTGCTGTCAGTCATTATTAAATCTCAACTGAAATGCATCGAAAGGTTGCACATGGACAATATCGGTGACCGATTACTGGTATCAGTGAGTGCAAGCTCGAGCATATTGAAATCGAGGCTTTCAAATAGGAATGAAAATGTATCGCGGATTATTACTCGCCTGGTGATCACATCTCTGAAAATGCCAATGGATCACATCAACTCCGATACGCTATCTAATCAAACGGTTGAAACCCACATGCATCTCTGTACAGCAAACATTGAAACCTCGTTACAACACGGAAGTGAATATTTTGAAGAACTGGGTTATGTATTAAAGTATTTCTATAACACTTTAGCCTCGGTGAAAGCTTCTAAGTGTATTTCAATGAAGAGACCGATAAACGGGGACATCTTCAAAATGTACGAATCGTCTCTTGGCCCTACGCACATCCCGAATTACTTGAAGTACGCTTCAATGCATGTTTGCACGCAACAGTACACGCGAGCAGAAGCTCTGTTTCAGCAAGTTGAAGGCATGATCTCATCGGATATGATCAAAGTCTCTAAGAGACGACATGATATATTGGTACGAGCTAAAACTATGCTTACCACTGGAATGTCATCTTCGAAAGATATTTTCGTGAGGTATGTTTCAAAGATGTTTATTGACGTACAATTTACAACGGAAGAGATAAGTTGCGTGCCAAGTCATCTTATTTTTGAGATGTACAAAACAGGCAAAGAAGGGACTAGAGAACGAAACAAAGATTTCGAATATTATTTTAATGGGATGAATAATGTTGTGGTTGACGCTCAACCATTCTTATACTACCTTCAATATCTGTCATCAACAGATGTTGATTCGAAGCAGATAGCTTTCACCAAGCTGAAGGCATATTGTAAAACGGAGCTTAATGTTCGCAATCGGGGGCATATCGAAACCACACTAAACATGATGGGACATATTTTTGAGTTGGAAAACCACATTCCGGATGCGTGGAATATGTACAGAACCTCCGTGATGTGTGAGCCACGATATAATGCCGCTTATTGGCACCTTTTCCGTTTGCTTGGATACTTTATGTATGGTATGTTGATATTGTATGAGCATAGCAATCCATTACAGATAGCAGAATGATTCTTTTTATACATGACTGACGAATATATTATGTTTTCACAAAACAGGATTTATTTTAAAAGCGTCGTGTTATTAATCACCATTAACCTGTCTAAGAGACAGGAGTGCAATGATCGCTGTTATTTCGTGGACGGGATGTCTTCGGTTCGAGAAGCGCACGTGTTTTCTTGTTGCCTTGTTTCTTATCAAACAGGTTATTTAGTTGACAAATCGAAGATTGCATTCCTGCCAAGATTCCAGTATACAAAATTATTAATCGAGAGTAAAAATATTCTCCACTTAGGGTGTCTCACTTAAAAAAAAAACGATATCCTTAATTTTCGACGGATGAGTGGATAACTAACAAATACTTGATATCATTATCAACGAAGGGCTATATGTATTTACGTACTATCAGATAAGATAAAGTTTGTAATAATATCTATACATTTTCATAATGTACATGCATTGTTATTTCTAGTATTCTTACATATGCGAGGTTATTATGCGGATTATTAGAATGCATCGTATACATTAGCATGCACACAATTGTACGGATATGCAGTTACCGTCAGGTTTAGATGGCAACCGTAAGATCATGTCATTTCACAGCAAATAATATTGTGTATGTTTGTAAATAACATAGGAAAATGTCATACACGTTTAAATGTTATTTTGATACTAATCAATATAACTTAATTATGCCTTAATGTATATTTATAGTAATACAGACAGTACATACTTAAGGTTAAGTATTTAACAAGATCATGGTTTCGTTAAATTACTTTGTACATGTTTCATTATGAATACTAGAAACACACAATAACAAAATTGCAATTAGTGTTATTCAAAACTATACTGTGTAAACTAACTGCTGCCTACGATCGTAAATATTGTTTTACATATTTGATTCTATATGCATATGTTGAATTATTAAATACAAACTAAAGAAAACATGTGTTTTATTGCTCACATAGTATTTTAGTACATTTAAACATCCTTATTTTAACTCCAATATATGTAGAGAAACTATGCAAAGGACGATATAAATTTAGTCGTTATAATTCAACGGCCTTACTATGTACACAGTTTGGAGAGATAAGAGTATTTCATGTAAATCCAAATACGCTAAAGGAGATCAGTTTTAAATAAAAACTAAAAATGCGCATAGCATTCGTAGAGATCTGCCGTACGATAACACATGAAGTGCGCGATAATTATCGCGTTAACCACAATGGTTTAATAGTTTATTTAAGTTTCATCCACAATTCATCATAACAATTTTTACAATCAAAAATGCAAAGGTATGAAAGTGGCCATTCTTAGCGAATTATAGGAGACTATATATCACAATCTCATAAAAGCTGACATAAAATACAACATAGCATAATGTATTTCACTTATCAAGCTAAAATGTATCTATTTAGAGTTTTAATAATTATTATGTTCAATCTAAAACTATATTAACATATTAAAACTTTATTAATTTCTGCTAATCAAGACATTTAGGTATTTGTCTAAAATGGCATTAAAACATGACATTAAGAGTTGATGTTTTCAGGTAACTTTATAAACTATTTTCCGTTAAAAAAACATACGTCATGTCTTAAACACGTGAGATTCGTGAAAAACATCACGAAAACTAGTTGGCGTTCGCGAAATAAATCATGTTATTACTTACTGATTGCGATGTTTATCTGATTATCAAGTTACCGTTTATTTAAATGTTTCTGATAGTATATTATTAAACTAAATGATATTATAGTTACATCTAACGCGGACCTTAGCACGATAATAATACTGTTAGTAGTAAATTATCCGTTAACGGCAATCATAAGACGTTATTTTTTTTGCTGTTTCCACTTAAGCATGCCCGACCTTAACACAATGTTATTCTTGTTACTAGTTAGTATTAATGTTTGCCTCTTTAATGCGATACTTTTACTGTTATTAGATAATAATATGAGAACGTAAATCATGAAACGTTAATATTCCTTTAACCACTTACGTTATTGTTGTTTTATCTGGCAATTTAAATTTTAACACGAAAATATTCCTGATACAACATAATTTGCATCCAAGGTCTTCAAAATTATTTGAATAACGAGATACTTTTCGTTATAATTATCTAGAAGAACAGAACAGAACGACTCTTTATTAGTAGTGTAAATCATAACACATTAATATCCCTGTTACAACTTAAATTAATGTTGTTGTTAACTGTAATCATGGTGTCAGTTTGTTGTAAATTCATGCCAGATTTGATCTGAACCGAAAAATAATTAACATGGAAAGCTATCGCAAACAATAACCAGACGCAAGATACATAAATAATGATACTTAAGTGATTAACATATGTGTTTATCGTATGCCGTCATAATTACGAATAGGAAATCGATAGCATTTTTGTGTTTAAACATACTCAAAATACGCAAAGACCGTTAAAAAAAACGCTACTACCATAAAAAGTGGTCGCAAATTTAGCCGTACACACACGCATCGTTTGAATAAGTACTTTTAATGGCATCAAATATGATCTTTTTATTTCAGTCGTAAACTTTAAAGGATGATATATATATATATGTAACTTAAAAAATCTTTCAAATCAGGAGACATGACCATCTTCTTTCATAAACAATTGTATAACTTCTGCTGAAACACGTGGACACGAACCCTATCAGCTAAACCCATAGCTCATCTGGACCCCGGTGACTACCGCCGAATACTATGGCTCAACGACTGGAACCCTGAAAGTGACATAGTCCCTGTAACCAACAAGAATGCATGAACACAATACTGGAAACTCGTATCGTGAAAAGGTGTTTTAATTCAAAATTCCGTAAAACACGATAAAATACAAATATAAAAATACATGCCTAAAATGGAACATAATAACATGAAATGCACATATAAACATTATGTGCCAAAACGATAACATGTGCAGGCGGACCAGAAAACGCGTCCATGAGGAACGACGCCGTCCAGTCAATTATGTATACGTTGTGTTTTTAAAAGCACATCCACACGTATAGAAGTATCCAACAGTTTATTCGACTTATTTTTTACAACAATTCACACACAGCATTCGAACCGTATCACTGATTTTATTTATATATGCTTTGATAATGAACATGCCTTAAAGGTTAGACGAAGTTTAAAAACCTCGTTTAAAAACCCGTCTTTGATTTATCGTTTTTTTAATAAACAATGATTTGGAGATCAGAAGCGAAGAAATTAAACCACGAGGATGTTTTTAACCCCCCATCGTTAAAATAAGCTCGTTTGTTTTAAAAACAGATCGAGCCTTTAAATTAAACAAACCTGTAGTAGTTTCCAATGTTAATTCACATGATGTCAAATAACGTGTTTTGTTTGTTTCGTTGTATCTTAACATGTTTGTTAAGCATTTATAGAGAATTGTCTGGGACTTTACTTGGTGATTTAAAAATTCAATTAACAATATGCAAAGCAACAATCTATAACGAAAACAATTTAAACTTAAATACAGTGATGTTTTACTGCCGATGACGGCTACTTGTATAGTGGATCAATATAATTATAGTATTAAAACATTAACGATTATAAATATAGGCGGTAACCGAATCTTACGACACATCATAATTAATTGTTTTGTATTCGATTTAAGTTGGTAAAATTGTTCGAGAATTATGTCTCGCAAATTTAATAAATGTACATGGTGAGAAAATAACAACGGAAAGGAATGAATAAATTGATATAGCCTACGTGTTATTAAGTGTGAAAAGTTTAAAAACCCGTCTTTGATTTATCTTTTTAAAATAAACAATGATTTGGAGATCTGAAGCGAAGATAATATCGGAGAACGATTACTGGCACCAGTGAGTGCAAGCTCGAGCATATCAAAACGCAGGCTTTCACACAGGAATGAAAATATATCGATGGTTATTAATCACCAAGTGATCAAATTTCTGAGCATGCCAATGAAACACATCAATTCCCGTATGATCTCTAATCAAATGGTTGAAACCCACCTGCATCGCTGTGCAGCAAACATTGAAACCTCGTTACAACACGGAAGTGAATATTTTGAAGAACTGGATTTTGTATTAATTAATATATTTCTATAACACGTTAGCCTCAGTGAAAGCTTCTAAGTGTATTTCAATGTAAAGACCGATAAACGAGGACATCTACAAAAGGTTCGAATTGTCTCTTGGCCCTACGCACATCCTGAATTACTTGAAGTTGGCTTCAATGCTCGTTCGCTCACAACATTACACGCGAGCAGAAGCTCTTCTTCTGCACGTTGAAGACTTTATCCCACCGGATATGATCCCCGTCTTTAAGAGACGACCTGATATATTGGTACGAGCAAAAGCCATGCTTACCATTGGGATGTCATCTTTGAAAGATATTTTCATGAAGTATGTTTCAAAGATACGTATTGACGTACGATTTACAACGGAAGAGATAAGTAGCGTGCCAAGTCATCTTGTTTTTGAGATGTACAGAAAAGGAACAGAAGATGAATGCTGGGCTGGAGAACGAAACACAATTTTCGTTCATTGTTTTAATGGGACGACTAATGTTGATGTTGACGCGAAACCATTCTTACACTGCCTTCAATATCTCTCATCAAAGGATGTTGATTCGAAGCATATAGCTTTCACCAATCTGAAGGCATATTGTATAATGGAGCTAAATGTTCGCAATCGGGGGCATATCGATACCGCACTAAACATGATCGGACATATTTTGGAGTTGGAATACCACATTCCGGATGCGTGGAATATGTACAGAACCTCCGTGGCATTAGTTCCACGGTATAATACCGCTTATTGGCATATGTTCCGTGTGCTTGGATACTTAATCTATGGTATGCTGCAATTGTATGAGCATAGCATTCCATTACAGGTAGCAGATTGATTCTATCTATACATGACTGACGAATATATTCTGTTTTCACAAAACAGCATTGATTTTGAAAGCGTCACTTTATTGATCATCATGAACCTGTCTAAGAGTCAGTGGTGCAATGATTCATGTGATTTCGTGGGCGGGATGTCTCCGGTTCGAGAAAATCCACGTGTGTTCTTGTTCCCTTGTTGCTTATCCAGCAGCTTATGTATTTTTTTTTATAAACCACATTTATATAGCGCCCTTTTTCATACTCGAGATGTGCGTTCAAAGGCGCTTTACATTTTTCCCTGATCACTGGGTCATAAGTCGTCCGTTAACCTTGGCGCAGTATGCAGCCACGGCACGGCTTATTTCCCTCACAGGTACCCATTTATACACCTGGGTGGAGAGGAGCAGATGTGGGATACATTTCTTGCTCAAGGAAAGTCCAGTGGTCAGGGCTGGATTCGAACCCGGGACCTCTCGATCCCTTAGCCAGCGTCCTACCATTAGACCACCGCTCCCAATTGACCACTCGCCAGCTGTCAATAAAACTCACGGAACAATCAATCAGATTTATTTTATTGCGGCCACATGGTCCGACAAACAAATATTGTCGCAGTAATTGAATAAGCGTTTTATGTAAACAAAACTAGTGGGCGGAGCAATCGCTTATTTGGCAACTGGTCAATTGGAATTGACAAAGCATAGATTGCATTTCTGCCAAGATTCCAGTAAGGGTGTCTAACTTTAAAAAAACAAACGATATCCTTACTTTTCGACGGATTAGAGGATAACTAGTCATCGACGAAGGGCTATATATATTTACGTTCTATCAGATAAGATCAAGTTTATAATAATATCTATACATTTTCATATGTACACGAATTGTTATTTAAAGTATTCTTCATATGCGATGTTATTATGCGGATTATTAGAATGCATCGTATACATTAGCATGCACACAATTGTACGAATATGCAGATTTTATTGATTCGTATCAAAATAACATGTATACTAGGTTAAGATGGCAACCGTAAGATCATGCCATTTCAAAACAATTAATATTGTGTATGTTTGTAAAGGAACATGTCATACAGGTATACATGTTATTGTGATATAAATCAATAAAATCCCTGAATGATTTCAATTCACAATATTGTGTTTGTTCTTTCCTTTACGTCATACGTCCGTCCGCTCTTTGACATTTTCATTACCACATAGGACAAAACTTTACATACACATTAGCCTCGTAGAATAACATTTCATGCTGAATAGCAATTAAAGAGAATACATTTCTTTTTAATTACCTTTTAAGTACTCAATAGTACTCAATATATACCCGGTACATACCAGAGCACCAAAACCGTAAATTTTTGAGGACGATGAAATAAAACCAACTGTTCATTATCTATCACCCAATGGTGGATGTCTACATACAATACTAAACAGCTGATGGAGTGATCTGTATTTACATCTTACAAATGAATACACTCATGCAAACGGAATGATCAGGAAAGCAATATTGAAACAAATAAGATGCAATTATAATTGTTAAAGTTAGTACGATTTTTACATGTGTTAAATTGTAATAAATTGATAAATTTATGTTACAATAACACAAACTAGGAAAGAAAAAGAATACATTGAAGACAAATTTCATCAAATGCAGCAAAGACAAGTAAGCGCTGGTTAAAGCCGATGCCGACATTTTACTCGAATTTGTTAGCAAACAAAATGGTGTCTTTGTGTCATATGAACGAATCTGCACTAAAACTAAATTTAGATTCACATCGTAAATGCATGATATACATGCTGGCGAATTCGGCTGTACAGCCATTTTCGATTTCAGATTAAAATATCTGGCTTATTCCGCATTTTTCGACACATGTTCTTCTTAACTTTTATTTTTAATTTATATTTAAATATATGTTTAATAAGTTTTTTACACATTTTAAATAAATTCATAAATATTTGACAAAATCGTGCATACTCTGGATTTAAGCATGCTCAAATCAATATTAATAATCTAGTGTTGTTTAATCACACTCCTGAGTTTCTTGAAATGTAGCGCGTGTCCGCATGTCACAGTTTCTTATGTTTATTTTTTTGCTCACAAATTTCAGGTGTTTGTATTTCACAAAGAATTTGTTTCAACATATGTGATTAATTCGAGGCTGAACAGCATCCAGAATGCGCGTATGAACAATTGCAAATAAAATATTGCCATAGTCAGCTGGTGCAGGATCGAGAAAAGTAAGTTCTCCCTAACTCTTTTTTTTTTGTCAACCCATGCTTCTTATTACTGAAATACTCACAATAGTGTAAGCCGCCCAACTTACTTCAACGATCGAATCTTCCACGTTATTAAAATTATGCAATATTTTAGTTGAATAAAACATGACAGCGCATACAGTTCTTAAGTGGAGAATATTTGTACAAGTAACTGTTGTACTTTAGCGTCTATATAAAAACACCTACATGCATAGCAAATATTAAATTAATATACAGTACATATAATCCACTTCTACACAAGTCCTAAACATATCCCAAACTATCTTAAGTTCCCTTCAATATGTTCAATCAATAACCAAGGATCGAAGGCTTTACTCAGATATCTAACTTCGTGATTAAACAAATGTAATAGTAAGACTTATTACAGACGCGTCTTCCTCAATATTCATTTTAACGAACATATTAAAAGTTTTGGTTGTGTGTAAGTCATTCTTATTATGAACCATACCTACACTTTTCTTTAAATAGCATACATTTTTCAAGTTTGAGATCGCGTTTGAAGAATATTGTTGATGTTGTATTTTCTATGGTATTCGCCTAAAATTGCATTTCGGCCTGTTTTATACAAGAAATGTGCAGACTAACAATAATTTTGTTTTGTTTGGTATTCACTATTTATAGACCAGTTGAATGTTATTGTTTACATTCGGGATTTTCCGCGCATGCGCACTGACTGGTTGGCAAAAGCACTGGTTACAGCAACGTAAAACATATATAAAGGGCTTTTGTTAAGCCAATATATTGATAAATAAATCCGAAACAAACATTAAAACACATGAATAATATTGCAATTTAGTACCAATAAATGTATATTCATAAATATAATTTCCCTTTTTATAAAAAAAACCGAATAAGTTATTAGCATCAGATTAAAGGTGGTCGGAAGACTATACACTGACAATTCCACAACACAAAACTATAAATTTACTGTATTCTTTTTTAAAGTAAGACCTAAATAAATGATATTTAAAAAATAATAATTTGATTATAATTTTAAGTGGTGTGGATGTGACATTGTTAATTTTAATCAGCGATCGAAAGTGTAAGAGGTGCATTGAATCAATTATAAAACAAAGCCCTAAAAAGGCCGGAATTCATTACAATCTTTAAATGTTATGGTAATTTTATCTTGCATTGAATGAATT
>VMBQ01002486.1:125045-135871 GCA_007657795.1 Dreissena rostriformis | reverse complement strand
CAGACAGACAGACAGACAGACAGACAGACAGACAGACAGACAGACAGACAGACAGACAGACAGACGGTTCATTTATTAATATCCGTTAGATTTTAAGATTTGCTGTATATCAGTATTTACGTGCATATCAATACCCGACCTGACCCGAAAAACAGTACCCAATCAAGAATCGATTGTTGTATTTTGGAGATTTTTTGAAGATTTTATATGAAACTACAGAGATCGTTTTACTAGTTTCTTAAACCACAGTAAGAGGATTCTGTTACACGTATATATAAAAAAGTTTGTGAAAGAACAGTAGTTGTAAAAATAGTTTGTAATAAACAAATTTGTTAATTTGCACGAACGACAGACAGACAGACAGACAGATTGATAGAAATCACTTTAGAAATTTTCGCTCCACAAACTTTAAACATTTTGTCTTTTTTTGTGAAGACGGACCAACAAACCAACAGAGTGACTCCAATATACATCTCTTAAGCTTTGTTTGTGTGGGGGGCATATATCCTGGTTTATCTGTGAATAAACAAAAATACTCTTTTTGTGCATTTATTAGATCTCTTGGACTTAACCCATTTTGGTTTCATTCTTATTCTTCAGATCTGATATGTGTTGTTCATGTACACATATACAACCGAAAATAAAACATTGTTTCCTAAGCATAAGCATTATATATGTGTTCTTTTTACTGAAACTGAAATTGTGTCTTATCAGACACACAGGTTCTCACTGGTTATGAACAAATGAAATCCTTTTTTAAATACGAAAACTTCAGTGACCAACATAACTTTTTAAAACAGGCATAAGGTTCAACTATATTAATGTTGATATTGTAATAACTGTTATTGAAGAATATAAAAACAAAATATCATGACATACCTGCATAAGGAATGTAAATATGTTGAGTCCCAGAGTGTAAAGACAGGAACCCATCAAAGTGAATCTTATCTGTAAGCTCTTTGTAGATAATAGTTTCAGGTTCTGTAAAAACAATGCATATATTTGATTGTAGAGTTGTTTTACTCTGCAAAGATAAAGCAATCATTTTCTTTCCAGATTTCGTAAAGCATACAAGAATACATAATTGTCAATGTGGCACAATTATGCACCGTATATGTGATTGTAAAACTCAATATTTACATGATAATTCGCTTATCCTTTTTCATTATTGTTTATGCAAATTTTTCTAGATACATCTTGTGTGATTTATTTAGCTAAGTGATTTACATAATTATGACATGGTTCTTTGAAGCTTTCTTCCAAAAACAAAATATATCATGCATACATATTTAAGAAAGAAAATGAAATTATCAGTAGCCCACAAAACTTGCCTTAAACTAATCGTATTAATGTATTAAAATACCTTATGAGTATTTAGTTCTATATGCTGATTTAAGAAAACACTACCAGTAATTTGCCATTTATTTGTTTAATTCAAAATAGGTATTTCTTCACAAATAATTATTTCTTTATCAATAATTAGGCCAAAACAAAATAATGTTGTGGTTCAGGTTACGGGCCAAAAAAAAATAGGGTAGGTAGGTAGGAAAATCATTTTAGTTTTTTATTTTATTTTGTTGAATGGCTTTTTTTCCGATACATACATAGGCAATCTAGCACAAAAACCATTTTAACTGATGATTTCATGATTAGGATGAAAGTTTGTAAAAATATCACTGCAAGTAATTTAAAATATACCTGAAAATGGACTTGGACCTCTGTATTCTTCATCTTTTTTATCTCCAGAGCTCCCCTTTCCTCCAAATTCCCAGTCAAAATTCCTGTTTAAATCCACACCACTGGGATATGTGCCTCTCCAACAGTAATTTTCAGACTTTTCCACATACAATCTTCCATCCGGATTTGCTAGTGTGATAACATAAATCTCAAAATTGCTCAGATTTATTGCTGATTGTGGCTGAATGAGCTGATCTATCAGATAAAACAGGCTTTCCACAGGCAAAAATTCCCTTGCATGTTCTCCGAAGGACATAAGTATTTTTGCTGTGTTATTTTGATGGTGGGACTCAAAGTTTGTAATTTTTATAACAAACTGTTTTTCGCCATTTCTTGAACGTTGGGATGTTTCATGCTCATGTATAATACCAGGGTATTTTCCAATTAATTCTCCCAGTGTACTTGAAATCTCAGATACATTGTGATAAATACTGTAGTGTGGAGTATACAGTTCCCTCTGGGGTTTGACATCTAATGCTGTTGCAGCAGATGCCAACAATATAGAAATAAAACAGTACATGCTGCTTTAAGTTTAATGTTATCCCAACCACGCATGAGTAGTCTTCATCGCAAATTATGCAATTTAAAAGCAACGCGAAAATGAATTCATATTGCATTAGCAACTGAACAAAAATAACAATTTAACTTGAAGTTGAAACTTACGAGAAACGTAAATTAGCTCCTAATAATGTCAATCCATTGTCATTAAAAAATGGGTTTCCACATGGTTTTGTCAACCGTTTATTGACTTTGCATATGCGTTGCAATGGTTAATGTCTTTTTTAATTTTCATCAAAATAAAACAAATTTCTGCAACACAATGTTTTAAACTTCCTTGTTTACCAATTGAAGCTAAAGATAAATAATAAGCAAATGGTAAAGGTTACACTACAGCGTATTTTATTTGCTGGTGAACAGCGACTTTTATACCTTCACAGTAGCATTATTATTAACTTTAAATATTATAAATTATTATAAACCAGACCTTAACAAACACTTTCATAGAAATATGTTTAAGATATAGTTGTAAAATATGCATTGTATATCTTCACTTGCGGCCACAATTCACAATCATCAGAAGTATATTGGGTTATGACATTGCATTTAACATTCGTAAACAATAACGAGATAAAAAAAAACTTTATTGTTGACGACGACGACGAAGTCGAAAACGGATGACGGACAGTGACTGATCAGAGCTCAGATAAGCTTAAATTGCTGCATTTGCGGGTCGAACAAGAAAATAGCATGAACAATATACAGTATCCTTTGTTTCTCTCTGTACACCTTTTTTACTTTAAATGTATTTTATTTATTTCATATAAAGACTGTCTATTCATAAATGTATCAATACAAAAAATGGTAAATATTCAATGGTTAGTAAGTTGGTTCCTTTTTACTAGTTCCTTATTCCTTATTTAAATTAGGAATAAGGAAAGTTCCTCATTCCCTTTTCAAGCTTAACATATTTGATATAGGGTTTTGAAGAAAAAACAAATGCATACAATTGTTAAGTATATCAAATCAAAATAACTCGAATACATTTGCTTTATGTATTACGTTACATACTCATGTTTCTTCTTCGCACTTGCATAGCATTTCTTTTTTGAAACCGAACCGGCATTTTCTACTTCGAATACTAACTTCACATCAACAAAACCTAAAGCCTATAACATTATTTTACATTAACGTGATATAAAAAATGCCATCTAGTACAATTTCACCATGTCTGTTTTTATTTATAATCCTGTTCCTTTTTTTTTGCGGCTGAATAAAGAAAAAGGAACCAGGGCCTTATTGATTATTCAAGCCGAATAAGGAACTGGAATTTTCTTACTTAAACATAAATGACATTGATCCAAAGCGTACCACATATAAATGATCATCATTGTATTTATAGGTTAGATATTTAAAATATTTACTGCAATACATTTAACTTAGTTTTTTTTATGATTACCCAGTTCCTTATTCGGTTTGAATACGGAAAAAGGAGCTGGTTCCTTATTCCGTATTCAAATCGAATAAGGAAGTGGCATTTTCTTGCTTAACAAAATGAACCAAAGAGACCAATACATCAATGAAAATCATGGTAAATGTAGGTTGCGTATCACAATATTTATTGTTGTACATTTCTACTTACGTTTTTTTTTTAATGAATAAGGTAAAAGTAGCCAGTTGCACTTACTTCGGAAAAATAAGACTGGTAACCACCGAGACCCGCGCCATCGTGTCGGTTCCCCTGACCTTTGATCGTGCGCCAATGTTGAAGGTCGCCGGAGGTACCGTTGGCATCCAGCAGCGAACAAAACGCGATCGAAGATAGAAAAACTATTTAAATAAAACCACTCAGTTTCAACATAACAGTTCTCAGGTGACCACTTTTTAGATGGTTGGTCAGTTGGTAGTACTGCCAAGTCGTTACCAACCCAATTTTTTGCACACACTTTAATGTAAACAAAGGCTAATTGCCGATAAAACAAAGTATAATAACAGAAATCATTACTTTTGCATAATACAAATTAAGCTCATGACAATTGTTTGAAATGCATACATGTTAAACTTAGGAATTTATCAACGATAATATTGTTGTTTACTCCTGTATCTCGATCGTTCATTCTGTTTGTATTACGTTCATTGGAATATATTTTTTATACCGGTCCAATTGATTCCCACAGGTTACAATATTCACTTTAAATGTTAATACTGATACAATGAACTGAAGCGTACGTTTTACACCGGCTAACATGGGAAGCGGACAACTACAACGAGCGGGGCCTGGTATTTTAGTGCGCATGGGGATGGGGGTTAGAGGGTAAGGGCTAGGGGTCGGGTTAGGGTTAGCCTTAACCCTAACCCGACCCCTAACCCTGACCCTTACCCTAACCCTTACCCAGGTTATCTCCCCTATACCAGGTTATCTCCCCTATACCAGGCCTCGCTCGTTGTAGTTATCCGCTTCCCGGCTAACATAGCCGAATGCAAACGTATGGTCGAAAACGACCTACGCCCCAACCGCTCGTCTTAAATGTGCCATTGTTCGACTTTTTTTTCAATCACCCTCTTTATTCTGAAACTTCTGTGATTCGCTGGATTTTTGAAGTCAAGATACTGTGTAAATTATTAGTAAGCATAATTTTTCAATAGTACGTCAACAACAGTCTCAATGTTTTGCATACGGATAGACGATAACAAACTACTACTTTGATGATATTTCATGAATAAAATGGGCGGAGGCATACTCGCATTCGCACAGTCACATAAACACGATGCCTATACCACGTGACTTTTTAAGATCTGTGTTGGGAGAACAAAGCGCGACCCAGATAACATTTTTAAGGATGCCCTTTTTAATATTTCACCATTTTAAATGGCATACAGTGGAGAAGAAGAGGAAAACAATGTTGATTAAAGTGGAAATGAGAAAGTAAACGAAAATTATTCTTCTGACAAAGGGTGCGGGAGCGGGTATGAGGAAGATGAAATTGGGGAAAAGAGAAGAAACGAGTTAATTAGCCCGTAAAGAGAGCAAATCGAGAGAAATATTAAAGCGCCTAAATGTCTAGAACATATTCAGAGGAGGAAGGTGAAAATAAGAAAATTTAGCATGAATCAAAATGGAAAAGCAAAACAAAGATGAAGTATTAGAATATATTTTTAAAGTTGACAGGAAAGCTTTTGGGAAGTAAAAGAATAGTGTATTGATGACTATGAAGGTTAAATTATTTATCCCGACGACAAAGCGACAGAACGATCAGTAATAGACGGGGAAAGCTAAACAACAACGGAACGATCAGTTATAGAAGGGGAAGGCTGAACAACGTCGGAACGATCATTTATAGACGGGGAAAGCTGAACAACGTCGGAATGATCAGTTATAGACGGGGGAAGCTGAACAACGACGGAACAATCATTTATAGACGGGGAAAGCTGAACAACGTCGGAACGATCAATTATAGACGGGGAAAGCTGAACAACGTCGGAACGATCAGTTATAGACGGGGAAAGCTGAACAACGTCGGAACGATCATTTATAGACGGGGAAGGCTGAACAACGTCGGAACGATCAGTTATAGACGGGGAAAGCTGAACAACGTCGGAACAATCATTTATAGACGGGGAAAGCTGAACAACGTCGGAACGATCAGTTATAGACGGGGAAAGCTGAACAACGACGGAACGATTAGTTATAGACGGGGAAAGCTGAACAACGACGGAACGATCAGTTATAGACGGGGAAAGCTGAACGACGACGGAACGATCAGTTATAGACGGGGAAAGCTGAACAACAACAGAACGATTAGTTATAGACGGGGAAAGCTGAACAACGTCGGAACGATCAGTTATAGACGGGGAAAGCTTAACAACGACGGAACGATCAGTTATAGACGGTGAAAGCTGAACAACGTCGGAACGATCAGTTATAGACGGGGAAAGCTGAACAACGACGGAACGATCAGTTATAGACGGGAAAAGCTGAACAACGATGGAACGATCAGTTATAGACGGGGAAAGCTGAACAACGTCGGAACGATCAGTTATAGACGGGGAAAGCTGAACAACGACGAGAACGATCAGTTAAGTAGGGTAAAATGAAGAAGCTGGCGGCCATTTTGTTGCTAGGAGCGGGTCAACTCGATCGATAGTCCAGGTGCAAAGGTGTGAGTTATTGGTTTTCATCTGGTGCTGTTATGTATGTATTCGCTTAAGGGTATGGTTATAAATCGGTGTTTATTGTTTCGGTGTAATGAGCGTGTAATTCACCTGTCAGTTGTGCGTGTCTCGCTAATTGATGTTAGATTGTTAAGCGATTCTACATTATCGGAGCGCAATTGATTTAAACTATTTGCGTTTTTTTTCGTGCGAACCCGATATATTTATCCCCACACTTTTTGAAAAAAAGGTGGGGATANGATCAGTTATAGACGGGGAAAGCTGAACAACGACGGAACGATCAGTTATAGACGGTGAAAGCTGAACAACGACGGAACGATCAGTTATAGACGGGGAAAACTTAACAACGACGGAACGATCATTTATAGACGGGAAAAGCTGAACAACGACGGGAACGATCAGTTATAGACGGAGAAAGCTGAACAAGGACGGTACGATCATTTATAGACGGGGAAAGCTGAACAACGACGGACACGAAGGAAGCGAAAAAGATGAACGATATGGAAACATAACATCGGAAAGAGTCATCCCTGATTAGCGTGTGCGGACTGCAGATGCTTATCTGGAACGACACTTTACGTACATGCATCAAGCACCGTTTTCTCAGAACGAGTCTCAGCTTATATATTGTGGCCAGGTTGGAGACTTTTGTGCAATCAATGCGAAGAGCAATAGCTCGTGTTATCGGGCGGGTGTAACCTGTTCGCTTACATTATTACATTCTGAACAAAGTACGACCACATCGTGCACACAAATCGTAATGTAGACTTGTTTGCAAATCATCGCGCATACTCCGATGCCGGTCAACCGATGTACCCGATATTAGCGCTAACATTGACCCAGTTGCGGGCATGCTAACACAATGAACCCATCTGAACCCGGATAGTGTATTTTGAAAGTAAAACGTAAGTATGATACATACGCTTAGCCCGTTGTGTAACGAGGCTCGTTAAATGGATTAGCATGCGATGATTACGAGAAAAAAACTTCTTATAAATGTTCCTTTCTACAAAAACATTGTTCTTCATCAATAAGGACATTATACCTTTCATGTTTGTATTTTTTACTAGATGGGTAAAAACACATTTATATGAGACACGAATAGTATTTTATAGAACTCAGCATTATTGATAATAAACTATGTAAGGAAATAATTGATTTAATGCGCTCGATAAATCTGGCAATTCAATTTTATAAAGAAATGCAAATGAAATATGTGTATGTTGCACCTATTTAACATGAAACGGTTCAGTTAGCTGTTAAACATATAATATTAACTGTCAATTAAAGACGCGACTTTTCGTGTACTTTTCGCACTTAATTGCTAAATACCTGGTTCTGTCAAAACAGACCACGTAATTTATCTGCCTTATTAACATCATAGTTATTATTTCGGTTAAAGGATTGTCACAGATTACCGATAAGGGACGTATCTGCAGCGAGGATTGTGACCCCTCGTGTGATTAAAACAGATCATTTCTGATATTTGGATGGTTATTAATCATTCGTTACATGAAAGACGAGGAAAACCACAACACCAGGGAGGCGATCGTTGCCGGAAGACCGGGGTCGTCTGCGGGCACTCCAAGTAGGAGCGCTGTGGGGCCACTGGGTATGCTGGGGGTAGATTGACAAGTGGATCGCTGCCGCACACGTTGTTAAAGCACTGTACTCCATACAACATCTAGTTGCATAACAATATGTACAATTTACCGAAATAAAACTAAAATATAACAAAATCCGATTATATACAACGTTTTTAAACAAGTACTTTTTAAGTGACTGCCATTGCATAATTATAGAACACCAGTCTGTTTGCCGCATATATAATCGTGCCGTTGACGTTCCTATGGATACACGGATGATCACTGCCAGTCTCGTCCTGGTGTTATGTGTGGCATCTTACGGTGTCTGGGGACATTCTTACGAATACAGAGCACAACTGTTGCTCTTAGATCGGTGAAAGACTGTTTACCGTCGAGGCTATCGCCGTTTTCTAGGACCTACTGTCAGTTATCGTGTGCCGAGGTTGAAGTTCACCGGAAGAACCGTTGGCCTGCATGTGCGAAAAACGCGTATTCGCACTTAAACAAATCTATGAAGAAAACAATTTTTTACAGAAAGCAGGCGCGCTGGTGTTGGAACTATAAAATAAAAAAATAGGCATCTCGATTACACTTTATAGTCTTCTAGAGGCACCTGGACCGCTGCTTCCGGTGCAGCCATGCTTTTATGTTGACGAATTGAAATCACTTCGCATCCTTAATCATATCCCCTCTTTAATGTTTACTTGTGAGAACGGAATAAGATATTTAAAACATGTCTAGTATTCAGCTATCGGATAGTCTTCTCCATAGGTAAGGGTCAGATAAAACTAAACAAAAAACTGATAATGGGCAGATTTTCTCTAAACTTCATTCAAACATTTAAGGATTTATTTCGTGATTATTTGTACAAATAGCTGTATGAACATGTACTTGCCAATCGTATTAACTATCTTCTATTAATGTTCAATGCATCAGTTGAAGTATGTACTACAACGTAGTTGATCCTTCAATTTCACGTTGAGCGCTAATGTGGATGAAGTTTTCCCATGGCTGGCGATGTTTTTATAACGTTCATTTTTCACATTTCACATATATATTTATGTTCTATGATTAGATACGTGTTTCTGTGTCGTGTATAAAGTTAATGTATCGAGCGCGTGTCGACATAGTCTTTCCGTGCACAGCTGAATTAAGAGCCGAATATGGAGCCTGTATCCGTGTTTAATTTTGCTTCTTCTTCTTATTATTATAGCGAGCGGACTAAGTTAAATGTAGTGCCTGGCATACATGTCATGTAGGCATCCAATACGGAGCTGAATTCAGAGCTGAATGCGAAGCAGGGTCTGAATGCCTCGCACTCAGATTGTATGCGAAGCTGTATTTGCAGCTGGCAATACACTTGTCCTCCTTTGCCATTACGTGTATGATACAAGCTGTATTTGCAGCTGGCATTACACTTGTCCTCCTTTGCCATTAAGTGTATGATACATTACTGAATATCGACATCAAAGCTAGCTTTACAATACTCAAATTCAGAGATTTATAAAGATGTAAGATCTCACAGCCAGCTTAACAAATACTTATGGCAACATGTTTTATCTTTGAAACGTATAGTATATATTACAACGAATATATACATTCTGTAATTAATATTATAAATGCATGTTTAACAAAACAAAAAAAACACCAACCCTAAGACTAACACCACAACACAAGATTGTGTATTGAGAAGATTTATTTTTCAACAGTTTTTGGTTATCACACATCAAAGGCTAAAACTATGTGGGATGATTTACTGGGTAATTGTGAAGGTGGCGGTGGCTTCATCGTAGACGGCGCTATGTGGATGTTTGCTTCCGCATTCTCCGTTGCAGATGGCTGGAAACATATTTCGGATTAAGATTTATGGTCCATGATTTAAAGGCGTAACGAGACTGATACATAAGCACTTGCTATGATATGATAATATATTATAATCAACGTCTTTGCTCTATGAGTTAATTACTTCATGCATATGTACATTTCATATGTTTTATCTTCATACAAATAAGGTAAATTCAAACGCAATCTAAAAACTGTAACTGTCGACAATAACGGATGTGCATGCATTGACAATTATTGTGTGATCAAGGCTTTTTTTGGCAAATGTTCAAATATTTAGGAGATAAAATTTCGTCCTCTAGTCTATTAGTTAAGCAAATGGTAAAACTGCCTGTACAAGACAATACATTCAATACAACATGAAGCATAAAAGCCCAATTAAAGCTGATGTCGTAAGATTGAAAAGCATAGGGGGTTTAAATCGGTTTATTACGGAATACCGTTAGGGCCATCGTGGTTACACATTAAAATCCAGAGGGCGAGAATTCGAGAACGCGAGAGTACTATGATGAGAATGCGACAATACGATGACGACAGTGCGACGATACGATGGCGAAGATGCGAGAACGCGATGGCGAGAATGCGAGAACGCGATAGTACGATGGCGGCAATGCGACAGTGCGACAATACGATGGCGACAGTGCGATAGTACGATGGCGACAATGCGATAGTTATATCGTAATGTCGCCATCGTATCATCGCATTCTCGCCATCGCGTTCTCGCATTCTCGCAATCGTATTGTCGCACTGTCGTCATCGTATTGTCGCATTCTCGTCATCGTACTCTCGCGTTCTCGCATTCTCGCTATCGCGTTCTCGCATTCTCGCCATCGTATTGTCGCAATGTCGTCATCGTATTGTCGCATTCTCGTCATCGTACTCTCGCGTTCTCGCATTCTCGCCCTCTGGATTTTAATGTGTAACCATGATGGCGATAACGGTATTCCGTAAAAATCAGATTTATCTGAGGTTATTTTGATCGGGTGTTCA